>JAPDSC010109856.1:9613-80444 GCA_026290005.1 Latrodectus geometricus
AGAAGAGATGGCTTTAGAAATTCAAAGATTCAAAAGAAAATTGAATTCTTTCACTGAAATACATCAAAGATCCCCAAAATTTTCAAGTCAATTATTTAACAAGGAACTCACGTGCAAGTGTAATAATTAATTTAAAAAATGTATTCAACATAATAACACTGAAAGAATTTAATAATATTATATTTTAAGAATTAATTGGTAATTTATGGGATTGCCATTGTTAAATTTATTATATATAAATAAATTTATTAATACTTGCAAGCGAATTGAGCTTAAGAAATTATTTTTTTATTTGATTACGATTAATTAAGATTTTTCTGATCCAGTTAAATTTTACATTAATATATATATATTCAGAAATAAATTTGCAGATAATATTATCTAATAAGTAACAATATAAATGTAAATAAAAAGAGGATAATGTACACTTCCGAGTATAGCAGAGCTATATGACATCCATGAATTTGTTCATCCTAAACAAGTCCAAAACCAGCAATAGGTTATCAGAAAGGTCCTGCCAATAAAAGTCCAGACATGATAAAATATGGGGAAAACGGGCAGCTTTTACGTCCAAAGACCGGAGCACCAGACTCAGCTCCGATGCCTATAGACTTTAGCTGGGCAAAAAGGAGTGGTATTCTCGCCTAATATAAATAAAATAACTACATTTAGAGGATAAAAATGAATAACTTTATAATATTTTCTATTATAATAAATTATTACAAACAAGAAAAACTTATCAAAAATACATTATAAATGGATAAATCACTATTTGCTGGCAGTGTGCTTAAGCCCTTACTTTGTTTCTTCCTGAAAAAATTATTACTGCATCTAAAAATTTGAATGCTTTTAAGCATATTAAGGAAACAATTTGGTTAGTAGAGATAGTAATATGGTAAGAGGATTATAACGAAATGTTTTGGATGCCTTTTGGTTTTTATTCTCCAAGAGAAACATTTTATTTGTAGTGGATTATAGTTATATGTCATTGTAGGAGAGGCCAGAAAATTCCCTAGATTCCACTCTAAAAGATGTGTTCAAAAAGGAGAAACCCAATATTTTTTACTTTGAAACAGGGTTTTCTCCCACAGTTCATTTGGGATTTTGCAGACCACCCTTGTCACTAGGTATTAAGTACGGTGTTAAAACTTAATGAAAAAGTTCAAAATTTTTAAATCTTAATGGCAAAATGAGTTAAACGTAAGAATGTTATTTTATTTATAAAAATTTTATCTCAAAGAACTTAAATGAAAAAAATGCATTTGAAAAACTCAAACTGAAAATGTTTATTCCACCAGAGTGGTTAGAATGCAACATAGAATCGTGTATTCGATGGTGTGTGTGTGACCTATACCAAACTACATTTTTAGTGGAACTTTGTGTCCTTATACAGCATTACATAAGACCACATAATCAGCAGGCTAACATTAGATGACATTTTCTTGTCCAGTTCATCTTGACAGGTTTTTTCATAGAATATGAATCTTATTCTCGTACACAAGAAAAGAAAATGAAAAAAATTGCCAGCCATTCACTTAGACACATGTACATGCACAGAGCAAAAATGTAATACTATTTCCTTTTATTTATTAATATTTGGGAGCCAACCCGAAACATCCACTTTGGAATATACCCGATATTATTATTAATCCCTACATACACATGGTGAGTCTCCTATTTTTCTATTTGCAAGTAATAATATATGTAAGATAAAATTTTACACAGTGTATCGTTTATTTTACAATATAAAACTATGAATAAGCTTTTTCCAAGTAAAATATTATTTATATAAACAACAAACTAAAAATCCAATACACATAAAATGACCTAAAATAAAAATAAGATGCATGTTCTAGTTAAAACGAAAAATACTGAAATAAAAAGGAAATAATTTTCCAATAAATGCTTATGTTATCTGCGTAAAACCGCAAAATATCGCATGAAATTTATTTGAATGTTTATTAAATTATTTAGAAGTCTTTTAGTTTTTGTGATGTTGTATAATTCACATTGCAAATTTATTAATAAATTTTAAATTTGTATATATTTAATATTTGGGTTAAACTATTGCATCTATTTTATATTGATTTATGATGAAATAATGCTTTATTCGTATGCGGTGTACCCGAAATCAAATTTATCCATAAACCATGAACAATAGCTATTATTTTATTCGTAAATACAGTGTTGGCAAATACTATTTTGCATAAAAAGTGCTTGATTCTGTAAGTAATAATAATAAAACTGAGCAATTCTTTAAAGAATGAATCATAAAATATTTCTAAATGTAGTTCATTACTTTTTCTGATTATGTGAAAATAAATTACCCAGTAATAAAATATTTTTCATATTAAAAATCTTTTCCCAGCATTTCATTTTAAATGTTTTGTTTAAATATGCGCACGCAAACATATATACATGAGCTCTCAAGCATGCTTGGTACTCAGTTTTATCAATCCACTGTATGAAGAGAGGAAATGCTGAGTTAACTTTGCCCTGCTCGAGAATAGAACCTCAGACCAGTGTGTTTAACTACTTTGTTTTTTAATTATTCAATTATTTAAATTGTTATTTAAGTTATCTGTTTCATTAACTTACTTAAATAACAAGTATTTTTAGAGTTTTATTAGTCAGGAAATTTTAAAAAGCTACAACGGCAAATTTACTAATAAACAGCAATATTTACACATGAAATATTTTTAAAATTTCCAAATTAAACTAAAAAAGAAAATTAAACTACGTTAAGAGTGATTTCAGAAGAATGTTTTAAATACATTGTGAAATAAAAGTACCAGATATAAATATAAATATTTCCATTTCAAAGTTTTAAATCATACAAAATAAACAGTTGGATGTATAAGTGCTTGATTTAAAATGAGTGAGGATTTTTGAAAATGCACTTGTAATAATTTGTATCTAGTTAATAAACTTTTAAAATTTTTTTATTAGAGTTAATAATAGTTATTTTATTTCATTCACACACACATAATCTTATTTTACATCATTATAAAATAATTTCTAATTCCAATTAAATTCATGTCTAAATTCTTTAACAACTAATTTAAATTAAAAACTATAGAATATTATTAATATTATTAGATGTTTGAGACTTAAAGCATGATTTTTAAAAAGAAATAACGTTTCATTTTTAATAATTCAACGTATGTAATTGTATTATCAAATTCTATAGTTCTTACAAATATATGGATTATTTATTTACCATAAAAAAAGTTTAGGTTTTGAAAAGTTTCAAATTTACTTGCTAAAATGTATAAAAGTACTTTTTTAAATGAAATTAAATTTTTCATTTAAATAAAGATTATATTCCGAGGTCATAAACTGGAATAACTGGATTTTAGTAAATATTTTATCATCGCATATTTATTGGAAATACATTTAATTCATTGCAAATGGAGAATAAAATAATGTGATCATATCATTTATATATATATATATATATATACATATGTATATAAAGGAGTAAATACAATATATATAGCACATGAAAGTTCATAGAATTAATGAAATACAGTATTTACTAATACATATTACAGGCAATCAAACCAGCGCAAAAGAAGCTAATGAGAGAAATACCAATATAGATAAAATACGATGCAACTTGAAGAGCAATAAAAACCAAAGACAAGAATAAAGAAACTATACAGTTCAATACAAATAAGACAAGATTATACAATACCAATAAGAAAAAGGCATAGGACTCATATCTTAATCAAGAGGGAAGAGTGTAGATATTAAAGGAAATACATCAACATTATAAAGAAATTAGAATAAAAGCAATACATTAAAAATATATGCAAAGCAATATGTTAAAAAATGCAAAGAAATATATTAAAAAGTAAGCAAAGAAGTACATTAAAAATATTTATGTTAATTTCAGAAGCTATAATGACATACTTTAAATTTGAATCTACATTATTATTTATAAACAATTTTAACTTTTTAAATTTAACTCATAACTTTTCTAATTACTTTTGGAAAAGATATTCTGAATTCAATATGTATTTTTTTTGCTTTGCATATGTGTATGTATATATATTCATTAAAATAAAATAAAAAAAACTAAGTAATAACTTTCATAAGAAAAAATTGGAAGAATTTATTTTAATTAATTAGTCATGCTTATTTAAATTCTAATATAATTATTATTATATCCAAATTTAAATAGGCATGAATAATTGGAAGAATTTATTGGAAAAATTTGGAAGAATTTATTTTAATTAATTATTCATGCTTATTTAAATTCGGTTTTAAATTTCAAGATATAATTATTGTAGTTAAATTGCAATTTAGTTTCACTTAAATGGTGAAACAAATAAAACTTATGATGGTGAAACAAATAAAAATAACTTTAGGGCTAATAAATCAATTCATTAAAAGTCTAACAATTTTACTGAAATCTTTAAAACATTATTTTGCTGTGAATTGGCAAAAATTTATAACATTTTCAATAGTCTAAATAATAAAAGAAAACAAATTAAACACCTGCATATATCCCTTTTAAATAATAATATCATGTAATAAGTTCATAAAACACACCATTATGCTTTACTTATCAATTCTTAACTCAGTTTCCCGTGTCTGACATATGCGAAACTTACCGGCAAACTTTCACATGCTCTTGTCCTCACACGAGAGCTCTTTTACCTCGCGTTATTTTATTTCTAATACTCTTTTGAAATTCGTTCATGTAAAAATAAGTAGACCAGACTATTATCAAATTTATTTAACATAGGTTGCACTTGGATCATATTTTTAAGAGTTTTTCTGAAAAAAATATCTCGTGCTCTAAGGGATGAAAGAGAAGTAAGGCATTGTTATCAATATACAGAATGAATACGCTAGCCTTAAATGCTTACATAAGGATTGAACGTGCCATTTAACGTTTTCTTTGCCTGCTAAATTACAATAATTCTACTTTGCAAAGTATTATACTTGGTTATTTTAAAAAAATGTTAATCCATAACGAATTTACATTGTTAATTTAATTATCCATTATTTAAACTTCAACTATTATTTTTTTAAAATTTCATTCATATCATAAATACTTGATTTGATATTAGCTTTTATTTGTGTGAAAACATAAAACAAAACTACCAAAATTATGTAATAGTTAAGTGTTTGTATGTCATTAGTTGCTTACTTTTACTATTTTTTATATATCTCATGAATTTCAATTTTCCTACTTAATTAAGTACCATGCTACAACTTTAATATAATATTAATGCTAATAACAGAAAATTGCCCATTTGGGCCACCACGTCGACACCCCCTTGATAACACTGGTTTAGCTGATATTTGTTTACATTGGCATTTATTTTAATTCTACTAATTGGTTTAGTTAAATATTTGAACTTTGTGATTGATATGATTCCTATGAATAATGTTATGTAAATATGATTCATCGTAATTCGAACTGATTTTGGTTAAATTTTCATAACAAGTAAATTTTTTAACGTTACAAAATAAAAAATAAATAAATCCAGTTTCATGTAAATAATATAGTAAAAAAATGTTGATTTATATTGCTTAACTTTATCTCATTTATTACATATCATGATAAATCGTTGCCATTTTTGTAATTATAAAATCTTTGATCAAGTTTTCAATGGAATTATTATTGAAATATTATAAAATACGAGAAGTAGATAGATGAAGTCTTATAACTTCGTAACACAACGTTCCTTAAGATATCTGCTATTGCTTTCGGTTCAACAGTTCGTGGGTTTGAATCCCGCCTTTCTTTGGCTGTGTAAAGTGATTCCAAATCAACTTTAAACTACTGGTTTTGTACTTATTATAGTCCATTTGTGCCAAAAATGATAATCGAATGACACATCTAACCAAGCCTTAAAATATCTGTTATATATAAAAATAAAAAAATAAAAAATTGCATGAAAATGAATTAAATATAAAGAATTTTCACCAAAATTTTGAAAAAAAATGTATTTAGAAAAAATTATCACACTATTATCTCTATCATATATTTCTAAGGTTATGTACTTTCACAAATTCAATTGAATGAATTCCCAGTTGTTTGAAGTTTACGTTGGATAATGTAATTAAATATTTAAAAATGTAAACGTTAAATAAATAAAAACCATAAATGAGCAAAGGAAGTAAATATATCCTGTCTTTGTTAGGAATAAAATGTGACTGTGAAAATAAGATGAAAACTTCAGTTAAGTTGCTGTTATTTATTGTTAGTAAAACGTTATTAAGAAAACGTCACAGATATATTCACTTTAACAACAAAGGATCATTTGTGTAGTTTAGTAACTCAGCACTTCTGAATTGTTCACTGAAAATTTCAATAATAATAAAGGCTGATAATTAGATAACCTGAAGTCTCATGAAGTTAATATCGTATTTAAAATATTTGGGAACTAAATTCATTGTTGTAATTGTTTTTATAGATATAAAATGCCAATTTCCAAAGATTTCTTTACAAAAGGTTTTACCTTTAAGGCTTCCAAATGTATTTGAATTTTATATTTATTATCTAAATTCATAGAAATATCCCTGTCCATACTTGAAAGGGCATTTAATAAAATGGAGTTTATGAATTGTTTTTTAATGTAAGAAAATTATTTTTTAGATATTTAATTTTATGAAAATTTTTCTTTGGTTTTAGATTTCACATTTGAATAAGATTCATAATAAATGATACTATAAAAAAAAACTCTGTAATTCATGATGCGTGAATCAACATTCAAATTAAGTACTCCAAAAGCCATCCCACGAACCAGGAAGAAGAAGTGCGTTTTCTACCTGCTGACTGCAAACAAGGTTGCGGTGGCCTTGTTGATTATGACATCATTCTCATTATTAGAAGATAGTGATTTTGAATCCAGTCATAACTGAAGATCCATCTTGTTCCCTAAAGGTGGCTTGGGCATGGTCAATATGATATGGTCGCAATGTCCTCCAAGAGAAATAATACCTGTGGAGGTGAGTGTCAAGCATTTTGGGCCTTTTGTTAGTCTCTACTTCTAAATTATTAAGTCTCTCAACCTGCTGTTTCAACTTGATTGGTAGAGCCCAACTGAGTGCTAGGTGCCGGTGTTACAGCAATTATGCAGACCATATTTTAAAAAGTTCTCCAAAAGTTATGACAAGTGCAACTAGTGTATTTTCCACTTGCTGTCTATAACTAAATTCTATACTAAGCAGAAAGGGCATTGCTACTCATATATGTTCTTATAAGTTTAGGCAAGAAAGATACTTATAAGCATTTGAAAAAACAGCCGTTGAATCGTAGCTGCATATCTTCAAATGAGAAAACGCCTGAGGGTGAATAGAGCGTAGACAGAAATGTAACTGAGTTTCTTCACATATAACATCACACTGACACACAAAATGCTAGGGCAGGTGATCTATCACTTGTTAGCCCATGTGCACTCTGTTCTAGCAGTTAGTATGCCCCTGGAATTGGAAAGTGAACACCGAATGATAAAAGTCTTACATATACGGGTAATTTGTTATTTTAATTCTACCTCTTTCTATTCAGATTTTTCAGGAGTAAATTTATTATTTGAAATAGAAGAAATTAAATACTCGACATACATTGACGATTAAATACATTGACAATATTTCTCGAGGTTTAACTCAAACATGCCATTACACTCTCCACATTCATCATTACTGCCAATCCAAAATTAAACGTTTGAGATTTTTTAAAGAATAATTTAGAGTTTCGTATCAAAGGTAACATTGCAAATTTAAGATATAAAACGCAAAGGGAGATGCGATGGTAATCTTTTTGTATTCTATAAGCATTTAAGTATAACGTTTTCAATAATAATTAGTACTCTCTCATAACAGTATTCATTCAACTACATGAATATAAAAAATAATTCATATGCAAATTACCCTTTCCAAGCTAATGCTTCAGCAATTCTGTTGTTGGTGTTTTTCATAGTAAAGGATAAGATTTACAGATTTTGTTGGCAAAGGTCTGGTGCACCAAAGGGTAGAAGACAGATTTAGTACAATGTTTTTTCAGTGTTAGCTGGGAAAAGTTGGAGTGGTCTTCACGCCTATCAAGCCCTACCAAGAGTGAAAAATTTCCGATGTGCATCACCCACTATTCCTAGGAACTATCCCTTGCCCCAATGAGGCTACTAACAGAACTTACACTACTATAACACATCACTAATAGGACAAAGACAATTCTAGTTTATTTAATTTAAATGTAAGAAGTATCCTTAACTTAATGGCGTGCACTTAATTCAAACTTAAAAGTATAATTTATGTATACTTAACTTAAACTAAATTTGAATTTAGTTTAGGTGTACTTGAAGTATACTTGAATTACATATTTAAGTATTATTCTTTAAAATAGTCCTTTTTAGTTGGAAACACTTCTATCCCAATTATGAACGCAACTTACCGGTACAATTTCAATCTTTTAACCTATTCAATTAGAAAACAATTAACTGATTCCCAAATGAATCATACAAAAATAATGTAAAATAAGTACAAGTGATGCAAATTCAGTTAAAATTAGATTAAATGATAGTGTATATGAGAAAAATTGTTAGAGAATTTTCAGACATTACTAAGTCTCTTGGACATGAGAAAGGAGTAACAAATATTGCTTTCCAAATTACATTCAAAAATATGGTCCACAAATTAATTTTGAAAGTGCCATATGTGAGTTTCATAGATAGCCTTTTCCCCTTTAAAAGATAACTGATCTCTTTCATATGCGTCTTTCGAAGAGTAACATTGCATGCTTTACACAGATTTCATAAATACTGTTGATTGGAGTTATGTGCAGATTTTAAAAGTCTCAATTCTTAAGCTGTTGAAAGATAATTATAAGTCTCCATATGTTATAGGTTTCATTTTTCACTAAAAATTTATTCTCGTCTTGAATTATAAAAGCTTATCATTAACCCCCCTCTGATAACATAAAAAACAGTATTCATAACTTCATTTGGAGCATATGATACAATTGATTTGCAATTCAAATTGTAAAATGCAGCATCCGCAATCCAAAGATCTGTTAAGGAAGTAACTGCCCTTTTGTCTGAGATTTCGTGGATGAAATGTTAATTTCCTCACGCTCAACCACAGAGCACTTGGAACACCAAAAAATTTTTATTTCATCGCTTCGATCACTATATAAAATAATTAGAATTTTTCAAATACTTTTTGGTGTTTCAATGGCAGAAAATTTAGATTTTAAATACCAGAGAGAATTAAAGAAACAAGATTTCTTTCAGAATATGCAGATTGCATTTTATATTTTTCAAAAAGAACCAACAATCACAAAACTGATTTATTTCCTAAGATTATCTTTATAGGTATTTGATATCTAAAGATGCAAAAAGTCAACTCCTTAGAAACATTTTTTGAAGATATTAAGGATAAAAAAATAATTAAAGGACTTACACAAACAAAAACTTGTAGAATTATTTAATGGAATGAGGTAATGGAATAAACATAAAAAAAAACAAAAAACTCTCAATTAGAAAATTTTAAAGCATTTCCTAGGGTTAATTAATTATAATTGTTTCATAATTAAGAGCACAAACATTTTACTCTCAAAACACTATTTTAGAAGGTGACAAGAATAGTACACAACTATGAAATTCAAAAACTGCTTAAAAAAGATATAATAAACCTTATAAAATCAAAAAGAATCCAATGTTTGGAGCACATGGAGAAAATGAATGACAATTGATGTACAAAAACGTTTTAAAGGTCAGTGCCATAGTCAGAGAAAACTAGAAAGATTAAGGAAAAGGTAAATTGAAGCGATTGAAAAGGATATTAAGGACTAGAAAATAAGAAATTGGAAAATTAAGACAAGGGACAGACTGCTTTGGAGTTAAATTGTTAGAAAAGCCATGGTCCAACATGGACTGTAGTACAGAGGAGTTAGTTAGTTAGAAAAGAATTAAAAAAAAAAAAAAAACAATGTCCTGTGAAACAAAATCTTGCGGAATTCTTCAGTAAAGTAAGGTAGCGGAATGTGTATTTTCTGAAACCAAGAATGCTGTTTGCATGCTTGGACTCAATGAAAGCAATGTTGTCCAGACTCTCCAGTTCAGGTACCAAAATATGTCCATGGTAAAGCCAGTGACTTTGGATTTGATGGTATTACCACGTAATTGAACAATGATGCAAGGGAACCTATTTCCTTAATGACAGTGAAACTCAGTAGATGTTAAAGAAAGTTGCTTATACTAATTATCGGGAGTTATTGACATTAAAAAACAGCAGTAATAAAAATTGGTCATCTACTCGAATTTCATGGTTTCACAATTGAAACAGATCAATAGGCGCATATATGTCTTCAAATAGAAATCTGAAAAATATTCCACATCTCAACTGAGGAATCTAGATTACAGTTATCAACTAACTGTAGTCAATTCTTCGTTCTGAGATACATTCTTGTAAACTTATGATTGTTGCTCTGCCCAAATTTGAAGCAGATATCATGCCTTCAACTCCTTTAAATTTTGAAAAAACTTTCCTTTATTAGAGAAAAGTGATCCAAAATTAAGACTTCAAAACACATGTTCATTTAAACTGAAAAAATATTCATTCACCCTCTAAATGTGCAACTATATTGTGATTCATCTACGGACAAAGCTTGCGTACTTAATCGAAACAAGTTTCGATTTTTTAAACAATTTCATAGGCTTTTCACTCCGGCAACCCTGCAATCAAACTCTACAATAATTAAGTAGTTTACAATAATTTTGGTCCAACATATATGAAGTTAAGTTTGATTATTAACAGATATTTTTTCAGAAATTTTTAAATTCCTAAATGTGTCTTCGAATAATGTAATAAAAAAATTAATGTTAAACACATTAATTTTAAATGCAGAAAATGAAGTATTTCCTTACGAGTGAAGAACATAAGCATTTCTTTCTACTTTTGTTACATGTTCTTGCCACTGATATTTCAAAGCGAAATGATTTTCAGACAAACATGCATGCCTGTTTTGTTTTATTCTGGTATTCATTTACGAATCTTTATTTTCATCTTGGGTGCGACAATGTATATTGGGAAATAAAGATAAGATTTTTTTTTCCTCAAAGAAAAAACATTTTATTCATTGTTTTTTCAATCATAATAAAAACAATTACTGAATCAAAAACAATCATCAATCAGTTATAAAAGTTTAAAGTGTTTAAAAAGCTAAAAATTTATACACTTTCTATTATACAAACGAGGCATCAATTTCTAGAGAAGATAACTCAGGCGCGCGCCTGATTTCTGACTTTGCTCTGAATTAACTCATAGCTTGACTGAATGTGATATTCCTACCTCTTCGATGACTATTCCTAAATGCTTATAGAATATTCCTACAGTAATTCTATAATTTTCCTACGTATACTTTCTAGAATATTCCTACAAATTCGTCTCCTATTCGTCCTATCAACTTGAACACTTAAAAGTCTTACTTTTAGTCGCCAAATCCCTAAATATCATCAAATATTGCGAATCTATAATAAATCTTATTTATCAGCTCTGAAAATTGCCATTTTCACAGAATAAACATTCCCTAGGCTTAAAAAAAAAAAAAAAAAAAAACAAAAAAAAAAAAACGATACAATAAAATATGTAGTTAAATAGAAATAGGAGACATTTATACAAATATGAACATCATATACATTTTTCAAAGCAATATAATTTTTTATAAAGTTGATTAAAATATATATTGTTTTTAAGTTCACAAATGGAATAGTTTTTAGTTTACAGAATATTTTTAAGTTTCATGAACATTGAATACAGTTCCGATATTTAAAAAAAGATTCTCTGGGAGACAAGATGCTCCGGGTATTCAAAAGCCTTGCAACAGGTTTTGGTTCTATTGTAAAATCTAGTCAAAATTTGAGTACATTAAATATGGAACACCTGTCGAGTTAGTAAGCAAGTATCTGGTATCATTCCCACTTAGTATTTGCAATGCCATGGCTTGTCATTTATTTTTCATGAGGCCATGATGTCCTGATTGATTAGAGGGTTTTTATTATTATTGGATGGTAGTGAGTTCGAACGCCACCCAAACCGAAGATCTATCTTGTTAACTTATGGTGCGGGTCACGTAAAGCAAATTGGATCGCCATGTCCTCCATGTTGAGGGGTATTTCTGAAGAAGGTATTATAAGTCTGAGGGGCCTGCTTGATGCATGTTGCTAAATTGCAAGGAACCACCCACTCTCTAAATTACAAAGACCATGATAGAGCACGTACTGAATGCTCCCCAATATTAAGTACCCAACTTCCTCCTCTTGTAGTGCTAAAAGGTGAAACTCCTGGAAGCCAGACATTATATAAAAACAACATTTATTCGTGTAATAATCATTCTTTTAGAAACACTCATTTCATGTTTTTCAGTTGTTGAAGTTTACTCTAGCTCTCAAAACTCTGCATATTTTAATTTAAATGTGTAGCTGAATACGTTAATTGAAAGGATAATTAATAGAATAAGAAGTTTTAATTGCATAAGTAATTTCACAGTATCACGAATCTTAAATGTCACTCATAAATTCATTCATGAAGAATTACGAACTTTTCTGTTTTGAAATACTCTTCTCGAGTTTCTAGCAGCCACATTTTTCAAATAGTATGAGTTGCCATGGTTACGTAACGCTGATGGATGGCTAAATCTAAAATAAAGCAGTCAGAAAACAGCAGTAGAATCATTAAACATTTTTACTTTCTCTTTAAAAACATTTTTAAACTTACTGGTATTACTCATTCTACAAAGCTTTTTTTTTAAATTAAAAAACTGCTTTTTCCTTATTTATTAAAAAAATCCTCAAACAAATCTCCATTTCAGACTCCATGTAATACCTCATTCTTAATGAGCGTGAATTTAATGTTTAATCACTCCTTGTTAAAGAAAGTTGATTTGATTTGGTTTATTTGTCTCTAAACGGTCATTTTGTTTGTTAAAGAAAAAAAAAAGATATATAAGAACTAGACTAAATAATAGTTTCTTCTGAAAATATATATGCTACAGCAAAAGTAATTATTCGGTTTTTATGCTTAATATAACCAGTCATTATACATAATCAGCTCTAAACTTGGTAAATGTGATAAATTATTGAATTACTTTTACCAGTACGTTTATAAAATCTCTAACTTGTAGTAAGGAATGTAATAAATTCTCATTATTTTGTAGAGAAAGGATATCTTAATTTGAAAAATAAACATTTTCAACATTAAACATTTGAACATTTTGTTCCTTAGAATTTAATGAACATCATGATGACTTAAATTAACCCTTTAATACTTCAATGACTTAGAATAATATTTCAACTTAAAAACTTATATAACAGCAATTATTTGGATCACTTATCACCTTAGATATTTCAAGACAATGTTTTAGATGATAGCATACGTTATATAATACCTGCCGAAGTGATATTGATTATTACAACATATAAAAAAATAATTTTAGGTTAAAACAAACTAAGAACACCTATATTTTAAAAATTATTTATTTGTAAATTTACATTTTTAAATACATTAGATTATTACAACATTTAAAATTAATTTTCGAGATATTTTACATTTGCACTTATCAGATTTCTTCTACCCCTTGCCAACACATCGTTAATATCACTGACTTCCCAAAAGATTAATTTCTAGCACAAACCAGAAGTGTTATTGCTTAATCTGTCTACTATTGCTTAATGTCTAATATGTGAAATGTTCAAGCAAAAAATAAATGTTCTCCACAAATTTCGAACTGATTTTTGGTGTACCATTATGAAAATGTTTCTTGTTTTGTTCCTAATAGGTAAATATCGCCATTTTGAATTTCTAGTATCATCATTAATAAATTTCATGGAACAATTCTTGCGGTGTCTGCCTCAGGTACTCGTAGTTTTACTGTGTCACCAACATTGCCAGAAGAAAAGTATAAGATTTGAAACTATCAACCGTCTCAACCCTGCGAATCATAACTTTCTTTATCACTTCTCTTTGCCATGTCAGAATGTCAGTCTGATCAAAATAGATAACTTCATCATTGTCATTCAAAATTACAAAATTAATTGCTGGTAAACTGTCATTCAGTAATGGATCATTATTTTTTACATTAGAATTATCTTCTGTTTTTTTGTTTTTATATCAGAAGCATTGTTTCTTTAAAAGCCTGAATGTTTCTTCAGTTCTAAGATATTTGATGGAGTACTTTGTGAAAGAAAATGTTTTCGAATGTACTTTTAAAGGTATTCTAAACATTGTTTTATAGAAGAAGAGACTTGATACTTTCATCAGATGACATGTTTTTCATAAGTTAGATAAAATGTTATTCTACGGAACATTTACTAATTTTATTACTATGAAACAGTTACTAACTTACTAATTTTCAACATCCTAGTTTGACTCTGAACTGAACTTGGTGTCTGGGTGTGCCCAGGTTTTCCATACTTAATTTTCAAATCCAGCCACATTGCACAATCTTCTTCCATGATCTGATTACTGCACTCTATATCATTGTCAGTTTGAAGTACACTGGGAGCCCAAATGTAAAATCACGTCTTTTAAGTTGTGCACATCTTCTTCACGTTTCTTTCTTAGAGCGTTTAAAGGTAAGAATTTTGTCAAGTAATCTTGATGATCAAATACATATTTTAAACCATTATTTGGTAGCAAACGAAGGAATCTTGAAGTCCTTTGAAGGCCATTGGTTTAACAAATCCTTTCTTCGGCACTTTTGATATCTTTGGGTAACTTTCACACATATAAGTTTAAATAAATCCTCCTCGTCTAACTAATAACAATTTTGTATTTTTGGAAGTCATCTTAATATTCTGGTTCTAATACCATGGCCAACTGATAAATATGTTTCATGAGATATGGTAAATGTGCTATTATAAAATCAGAAATGCTACATTGATCATGTAAATCTGTCATCAAGTAACAGCGTATGTCATTGCAGTAGCCATGAAGCGAAGCAAACTGATTGATGTTTGATATATTTATGAACTTTTATTGCATTCCCTATTATTTGTTAAGGAATTTATAAACTAACCAGATAATGTGATAAATTTTAAACAACTTATAGCGTTTACCAAGTTTATTAGTCATTATAAATAATCCCCAGCAATTATACGTAATCACCTGTTTATTGCATTTATTCTTGCAATCTCTTTATGAAAGAATGCTCTGGATGCCTTTTAAAATAGATTTGAAAACTTCTTTCATAAATGACTATCAAATATCTTAAACTGAAAATAAAATTCAGAATTTAATAGAAAGAGTTTAATAACGCTTTTCATAAAAACAACAGCTGAGTAGATGTTGATTCAAATGGGAAAATTATTAATGATCGATTGCTAAATTACTGTTTATATGCATTTAACTTTATGATTTTGAACGAGAATGATGAAGTAATCATTTTTGACCAAGTAGATATTCCAACTAGGTAAGAACAAATAAAAAAATATAGAACAAATGCTAAAGAAAATTTAGAATCACAAGCAACAAAGGAATTGAAAGTTTCAAATTTAAATTTACTTCTGGACAGTGAAATTTCGGGTACCTAATGTATGCAAAGGACGAAATGATTCATTAAATTCATTTATTCTTACAATTATATAAGAAAGCAATTAACAATTATAAAAGGAATTCCAAACTTGAGACATTTAAGTACAAAATAAAGGAAATTTTATTACGGTACTTCAGAAATCGTTTACAATTTGCGGAGAAAAATTAATTTTGTTTGAAGATTTTTCAGATAAGGCAATACCACTTTAGGTTTGTGTTTGAAAATCATCTTTCTGAAGTCAGTGATATTAAAGATGTGTGTTGGTGAGAGAGAGTAAAAATCGAATGTGTGCAAATGTGAAATATCTGGAAAATTATTTGTAAATGCCAAGTTATTTGTAATAGTCTAATATATCAAAATTAAAAACTTACAAGTTAATATAAATAAATACTTATTTCAGACTATAGATTTAGTTTGTTTTGATATAACACTGTTTTTTATAAGTTATAATAATCTAAATTGTTTTCTTTATCCGGGTTTTTTAGTTAAATTTATAAAGTTCGGTTGTATTATATAAAAATAAAGTATTTTTACTGAATTTATATATAAACTAGACCATATTTAACGTTCAGTAGTTTTGATTGTTTTTCTATAGCTTTTACGAAAGATATTAAACTTATACTAATATAATATATCTATCTTAAAATATATACTAAAATGAACATACAAAAGAGCCACTGCTATTTAAATTATTATATTGAAATATTAAAGTCTTATTCCAAGTCATCATGATGTTTCCCTAATTCTTAAGAAAGCTTAATATAACTTAATGCTTAATATATCTTAAAAATCTTTTGTTTTTTCGAATTAAGATAGCTTTTTTCTACAAAATAAAATTTGTAACATTTCCCATTACGAGTTTGGGATTTTATAAACTTACTGGTGAAAGGGGTAAATATTCAGTACTTATCAAGTTTAACAGTGATTATGAATAATCACTGATTAATCACTTTTATCGTAACATAGAGGCCTCGGTAGTCTGGTTGGTTAGGGGCGTCGTTCTCGTTACCGATAGGTGGTGAGTTCGAATCCCGGCTTAGCCGAAGATCCGCCGTGTTCACTAATGGCAACTGGGGCATGTAAAATATGTCGGGTCGCAATGTCCTCCATGTTCCCATTCCAAATTAATACCTCTGAGGGTGGTTGGAGCCAGGCTTTGGGTCTTCTCTGGTTTCAATCTCAAAATTGGAAAATTCAGATGGTGTTGCCATCTATGAGCAAAAAATCATACTTTCTTCGTATGAGGTTGCTTTATTCAAAAACGGAAGACGCTCTCTCTCTGACTTAATACGGCTAGTCTCTGACGGGCGGGCTTGACGTTGCCAAGTGTCATCAGAAACAACAGCAACACTGTAACATATATTAACCTGTTGATGTTAATGATATATCTTATCCGTTTCCATGCCACCCACCCTGACTAGCAGTCAGCGTGCCTGCTGATATAGAGGTCCTGGGTTCGAATACCGGTACGGTCATGGGTGTTTTCTCTCCAGTTTTTGTCAGTTCCTTGTATGAATGTTTGCCAACTCTATAAACGGGTACCTATGGTATGTGTGTACTGAGGGAATCGGACTCCACACCAAATTATAATTCTGTTAGAAGCGCAACCCATACTGCCAGCCTAGCTGGCATTCGACAAAAAAACCCTTTTTTCTCACCCTCCATAATCAAAATAAATAAAATTTAATTAATTATTATTATTATATATCATTCTCTATTGAATGATTTAAAATAAAAAGTATAGAACACATATATTATAAAATAATCTAAAAAATTTTACAATTATGTGATTTGCAGTGTGCCAGAAACATGATAAGAGCTTTGATTATAACTGTGAAATGACTTATAAAATTTTTAGTTTTAATGTTCTGATTTGATGTCTGGTAACATAATGAGTTTTAATTTTGACAATCTGAAATAAACAAAATTTTAACTATGTTTACTAGATAAACTTAAATATAAATGAATATTCAAGGATTCACTCCTAGATTTGTTGCATATAATCATAAATCACATTGTAGCTCGAAAAAATTAAGATCACTTTTATTATTATTGTTAAGAATATTCTAAAATGTTACTAAACTTTCCACAAAAAACTTTTGACTACTGGTTATTTTGACTTTATTGAAAAATTGTTATAGAAACTTATTAAAAAACTGTTTAGTATTCCAATTCATTTTATTGCAGATAAGTATGCATTATTTTAAATGTAAGTGCATTCATTTAAATTAATTCCTTTATAAATGAAAACAAATTTGCAAGCATGAGTATAAAATATTTTTCCTTATTCTTATTTTCATTGAAAGAATAAAATAATATGATTATGTGTTTTGTTTCTAATTAAGATGAAACCAACTTTAAGAGAAGAAAGGGTAGGCTCTAAGTGAAATTAAGGTAATTTTATGTTAATTGATGATGTCGTAATCTCAATAAGCTTCTTCAGAATGTCTGCAGTCCTTAAAACTTCCACATCCTTAAACATTCATCACTAAAGTTATGGAATTTATAATTTTTTCGGTAGAGAAAACAAAAGCACTTGAAGCCACTAAAGCTTCTATCTTTAGAGGATATGCTTGACACTGACTTCTTGAAAATGGTTGCACCATTTAAAAAGGCAAAATATTCTCCTTTCCCACAGATACGTCTTCTTAAAATTTTTGTTCGTTTCAAATTTTTCACTCGGCATCACAGACAAAATAAGCTTCTTCACCACTTAGTAATTGCTTTAGAGAATAATTAAGAACGTGTATGATTAAATTTCCAAGATTGCGCTTAAAACAGAATATTGTTAGAAAGAGGCAATGGAATGCTTTTGATTAAGTTTCGGTTAGTTGGATTTGAATCCCTACAGTCGAAAGTAAATAAAGTTGATCATTTTAAAATGCTGGTCAATCTTATGCTCATAGAAATGCGTAAGATACAGATTGGTACATATAAAGGATGTGCATAAAAAAGAGTTACTTAATCAAGAGATTTCACAAATACTACATTATAAACCAGAATGATTTAAAAAATTTTGTGATGAAATTTGTGCTACAGAATTTTATACAGTGAATAAAATAAATCTTATAATTTTTTTTTTTGCATCCCAACCTGTCTAGTGGTTAGCGTAACTGATTACGGATGGGGAGGACCTGAGTTCGAATCCCGGCTCGGGCATGGATGCACTTTCTGTGTTTCTTGTTCTTTCCTCAGAGGATCGATGAATGTGACCCGCCCTATAAACGGGTTTGTGGTGGTGTGGCGTGGGTGACGTTACTCGTACCTCCGTGACTTGGTTCACAGGTGCCCACCGCGTAACGATAAAATGAGAAGCTGTTTCCGGCCTTGTTGCGGTAAATAGGCTAATGTACTTACTTGCTCAAGGGTGCCCGCCATTAGAAATAAAAAAATATTGTTTTTTTACTAATTTTTAATTGAAAAAGAATGATACACCCTATTTGAGTTCTTTTAAAAGTCACAAAACACACTGGTACTATCAGGGATTTGAGGTCGTGATGGCTTAGTGTGTTCGGGCGTTTTTTCTCGTTATCTGAAGGCAATGAATGAATTTAAATCCTACCCAACCGATGATTCACGTTATTCACTAAATGACAACTATGACAAATAAAATAGGCTCTGGTTGCAATATTCTATATGTAAAATAATACGTAAATTTGAGATTGATACACTAAGTGTGGGGGTCTTCTGCTTGGAGCCTGATCTTATATTTCTCACCCATTTTATGTGTCACGATAACGCATACATTGGGTGCTCTGCTACTTCAGATGCAACCTATTCCACCTTTGTAGGACTGAAAAAGTTGATATCCAGGGGTTGTATATATAAATAAACAACAACATTTTAAAAGCGGAACACTTGATGATAAAGCAGTCAACGTATAGAGACAGTTTTTCCTCCTTGCAAAGTTAAGGCATTTAAATTCATCTTTTCTACTGTGGTGTTTCTGTAAAACTTTTCATTTTCCTTTTGAAATTTTTGTGTTCCAAATGGATATTCAGTAATGATTATTTCAAGTTTATTCATAAAACCAAAATCTCATTTCGTAAATTCCCTAATTGAAATAGCCACATTATTTTGTTTTACGAATATCATAATTATTAAAGATAAATATTATCAAATCCTTAGTTTTATTGTTAATATGGAAAATTTCATCAAATTATATAGCTATGTCTTATAATTAATTACATGTAAAAAAATTAATAATTTTGTTTAGTTGCATGAAATAAATAAGGAATTTAACTTAAAGCAAAATTTCCATCTTTAATGTAAATTAATGAAATTTAATCTTTATGTGAATATTGGAGACTATTACTCGAGAAATCAACACTTTACGAACACTTAAAATGATTTTTTCACATATTTTTGAATTTGTAAATAATTGTTGAGTTGTTCTTTACCTCAGAACAGTTTTATCAAGAAACTTGTCAAATTTTGTAAGCTTAATTCTGTTTCGAGGAAATTTGTGAGACAGTAAAGGGAAAGAAACTAATTTGTAAAATATTTATTAAAAACTTCTAATCAATATAAAACAATTCTTTAAATAAATTATAAAATTAAATTACTAGCTATAAAATTTATTATTATGTCAAAAATTGAATTTATATAAATAATGATAAAAATGTAAAGTAAATATGAATTGAATCATCCTTATAATATTTATTTTAAGGTGCTTGAAAGTTATTTTATTCATTTGCTATCTTGGATGGTAAGCCCTCACTACCTGTCAAAAACATTTGACAATCCACATCTTATCTTACAGGACATATCAAAGATAATGACACGTTTTCATAAATAGCAATAAAAAATTGCTGGATAATATGACTGATTTTTCTTGATGAAATTGGATGTGAACAGCAAAGGTTTCAGAATTCATCTACAATAGCTTAGCAATTGTTGAGATCAAACTTAGGAACTCTTCTTTTATAAGATGTGGTCCTATGATTACGATCCGTTAAATAAATGTATGTGTGTACATAAAATATTTTTTGTGAACTCCCAAAAGGACTTCTGTTTAATTAATATTTAATGTAAAGATCATTCCATTAAAAATTATTTTTTACGTGGTAAGAATAAAAAAATAAAAATACCAGAGATTTTTTTTAAATGTTAACAGAATTTTTAAAATAGTTTAAACGAAGCAGACAATTTTAATTTTTAGTTTCTTATTTGTTTAAAGAATCATTTTTTTTGCTGTTCAGAAATGGTGATGAGGGATTCAGAGTTAAAAAAGCAAATGAGCAGATTCACGATATTTTGCAGTCTTATGCACAAACGAGGTCTAAAAACAGTGATGTTCATGAAAGAAGCAAGTATAGTTTTGTTAGATGTGCCACGTGGCATGAGCAAATTTACAGTGTACTAAAATTGGAGTTAAATGCAATTTTAACTAATTATGATAGTTGTGATTAAAATTTCACAATTAATTATTTAATTTTTAAAAAATATAATTTTAACAATCAGTTGTTCTTAAAAATTTTTAATACCGAAAAATTATTATTATGTTAAATTTATGACATTAAGTTGATACATTATTTAAAAATGTGCTTTTTGTTTTAAGAGCTATTTATATAGCCAATTACTGTTTTGAATAACTGCTTCTCTTGAAAATGTATAGAAATTAAATTCAAATAAGATTAAAGTTCGTGTAATTATAGATAAAAGAAATTTAATTTCATGGATTATGTATTTATTTTTTCAGCGAAGTCAAAATTTCTAAATTAATTTGAAACTTGTAATTTAAAGAAATGAAAAGTTTTTATTTGTCTGTAAATATTTCAAAAAATTAGCAAGTATAAAAATAATAAAGACATTTTCCATTTTTTGAATTGTAATTGAATTTCTTGTGGTAGTTTTTATCTCACGGAGATATAAATTCGGAAATGATAAGTATATTTCGTTTGAAATTCATTTATTATTAAACTGATAAACTTATATGAAAATAATTATCTTTTCCATAGGCTTTCCTTATAATATTTCATTGTATTTTTGCTGATATTATTCATATTCTGTTTATTATTTACACTAATTGAAGTGAGTGCAATTAAATTAATAGTACATTTTACTAATAATAAAAATTGCTTAAAAATATTCAACGTAAATATATATGCAATAGAAAAATTGAAGTGTGATAATTTTGTTAAGTTATGATCTTTCTATTTAAATTTATTATTAATATTTTATGTATCACTTACACAACTTAAATATTATGCTTTAAAAATTTATTCTTATCATTAATATTATCCGAAAAATTTACATTTCATGAAATGTAAAAATGATTATACATTCAAAAATCTCCAAATATATCGATATTTGTAGTTCTACAAAAACTAGTTTTGGAACTTTACCTCCTTTATTGTCATTGGAACAAATTTTAAACTTTCTCTCACAGAGAATTAAGTGAAATTTCAAAGTCATTATAACTTTTTAAATCGATATGAACAATTTTCTAGGTAAATTACCGTCTACAGATAAACGTGGAAACAAGTCCCGAGTTGAATTGCAGTAACTAATGGTATCTTGAATAAATTAGAATTAAATTTCTTTGCAATTTTGATTTTCTTGGATTCTATAAAACTGATTCTTTTGAGCAGAATATTTTTATATCTTAAAAGTAATTTTCTTGAAGAGTCTTTATACAAAATTCATTTAACTATTATTATGATTTGAAAGATTTTTCATTTATTTATTCGTATCATTTCAATAAATATATTGCTTCTAATATTTCAGCTCATATTATATGATCTATTTCAAATGAGTTTAGCTATTTAATTTATTCCAATGATCAAAGATTAAAAGGAAATTTTAATCAGTAAATCAATATGGGATTGAAAAAAAAATTGAAATTGATTCCGCAATAGTTTGATAAATAAATCGTTTTTGCGGTGTCATTTATGTCTGAGATCTCAGTAGTCTGGTAAATAACTGAATGATAATATATTTATACTCCAAGCAGTGATGATCACCGTGTATGAAGGTGATAATTGAGTGAGTCAAAATCTATTTATACTTCCAGCAGTAATGATCATCATGTGTTATGGTGATAGTGAGTTATAATATATTTGTCCTCCAAGTAGAGTGATGATCATCGTGCATGAAGGTGATAATTTAGTGAGTCATAATATATTTATACTGCAAGCAGTGATGATCATCGTGTGTAAGGATGATAATTGAGTGAGTCATAATATATTTAAAATCCAAGCACTGATGATCACCGTGTGTGGAGGTGATAATTGAGTGAGTGATAATCTATTTATACTTCCAGCAGTGATGATCATCGTGTGTTAAGGTGATAGTGAGTGATAATATATTTATACTTCAAGCAGAGTGGTAATCATCGTGCATAAAGCTGATAATTAAATGAGTGATAATATATTTGTACTCCAAGTAGTGATGATCATCGTGCGTGAAGTTTATAATTAAGTGAGTGATAATATATTTATATTCCAAGCAGTGATGATCATTGTTTTAGAAAACATATGTTCATTGAAATTTCCCAGAATCTTTGATAACTTATAGAGATGGGATATTTTAGAAGGAAAACTGCAAGCTCAGATGTCTACGTTCATTTATGTAGTTGAAAAAGAGAAGCAATTTTATAGCATAAAGTTGATTTAAATCAAAATAAATAATCTCTTAGAAATTCGACATTTTGTATTTTGTTTTCTTCTAGTAGTTAGCTGCCCTGTTTAAGAGTTTCAAACTGTTATTAAAAGAATGACTTAGTATGTTTATTTTAGTTTAGAGATTTATATAAATCTTGCTTAGTGATACATAATAGCAAAATTAATATGTTTATTTTAGAGATTTATAAATCTTTATTTACTTAAAAATTACTTTTGACTTTTTTGCCGAAAAGTAAAAATAAGAAATATATTTCAAACAAGTGTATAAATTTACCATCATTTGTGTAATATGGTTTTTACAAGAGAACTTAGTTCATGTTTACTGAAATTACAAACAGAAATTTCAACCAGTTGAAAAATCGGAAAGATCAAATAACAGACTTCATCAATGAGTATCCAAGAATTTCGTTTTAATATAGAAGTTATGCTGGGCTATGCTAAAGATCGTAAAAATGATCGCAGGCACATATGCCTATAATTCATCATGCCAATTTTGAGCTTTTTTTTTTTGACAAGGAAAAAATGTTGCCACATTGACGTAATTGTGACATATTACCAAGAAGATGTCGTAATAAACTCCTCAAAAAAGCTTATAACATTTAAATTATAAATTTAAATTTGATAAATAAAAAGCGTGAATATAAATATTCAAAATACTAGGATTTTTTTTAAAAAAAGAGAAAATATATTAGAATATTAATTAAAATATGAAAAATGGAACAAAATGCTATAGAAGTTTTCGCTATTCCGTAAATACTAGGGTTGCCAAATTAAAATTTTGTTCATAATTCTTATTATTCTATATCTCTATAGCGTCATGAGAAAGAGGTTTCCAGGTGAGCAAGAAAATCTGCCAAAAATATCTTTAAACTCAAAAATTGGCACGATGGATTATACGAGAACTGTACCAGATCACACAACTTTCAACAGAAAATTGGTTAGGTGAGACATTTACTTTTTGAAAGACCAAAGATCATTTAATAAGTTGATCTTCAAACAATTGAGAATAATTCGTTTGAATTCGTGAGAAGTTGGTTTAAGATATCATCACAAAATAAATTACATATTAATCTATTGTTAAATATTTAATCTAGTAAAATATAACAATTGTGATGATAGTATTCAAATCGGGATGTCACATTTATGACGCATCATAGGATTACTAAACTATTAAAAAACTAAATTATGAAATGTTGCATTATTCTAAAATTAAAAAAAAAGATACTTATATTGTTAATTTTTACTTTTATCTGTAGACCAAAGAACAATATAGTACTATGGAATATACACCTTCTTTCCAAAACTAACTATTAACGTTGAAAATCCCATCTGCTCCTGGACCATCGAATTGCGAAGCTCGATGAAAGTATGTTTGTTACATATTCATACGGTCTTACATTGATATTCAACATACCAAAGTAAATACTGTCAATGAATAGAAATCATAACGTTTATTGCAATATTCGAAAAAGATATGTAAGTATATTATAAAGTATGTAAATATGTTACGTATTCACTTTTCTTACTTTAATATTCAATATATTATATTCAAGACGTTCAGTAAATTTACAATCACAACGTCTATTGCAATACTAAAACAAGATAATTACATATTTACGTACAAAGATATTTATACGCTATTAATTTTTGTTTTTATCTGTAATCCAAAGAACATTATCATTTCTTAGAATAAACAGCCCCTTTCTAAAGATTACCTTCTGATCATTGCCCATCGAGCTCTGCAATGAATTGCAGAGGCCAATTGGAAATACGTAAATATGTTACATATTAACCAATTATGGTTTTTTATCATGAAAGGAATTAAATAGATGATTGTATAAATAGCTAATTTAAGAAGGATCATCTGATGATTTTTGTAAGTAATGAAAACTACTATATTTTCAGTACAAATTTGTTTCTGTGATCTTCGGAAAATGGATGGAAAAATCTGAGAGTGTTAATTTGTAATTTTATTCATTGAAAACTGTCAAATGAAGATTTTATTTGATTCAACCTCTTAGAATTAGAGAAACCACTATAAGCCAGCTAAATAATTGTTTTAAAGAACTGTGTCAAAGTGATTGATTCTCTTTTCGAGAAAGGTAGAGATATTTTTTTACCCCACATATTCCCGGAGCGATCTTTATAAATGTGACACATATTCTGCAGTGAGTATAGATAAAATAGTATCTACCACTACTGTGGAAAAAACAGCTTCAAGTGTGCCTTTTATATAAAAATACACCAAAACATCCCTTACACACGAGTACAAGATTTCAAAGTAACGGAGTGTACATGCAGACTCCTCGAGTTTAAGTTCTTCTTTCTCTCGCTTTCAATACAAATAAATACAATTAAAATTCTGTTATGAACATATCAGACAACCTGATCGAGATATAATACGCCTTTCGTCTTTGATTTAATCAGGATTCCTTTTTATTCAACGTAGAATTAAAATGTTTAACGTTATTTACACTACAATAAAAATGTTTTAAATTTTTTTAAAATATTATAAAATAACATTATAAATAATGGTTGGCACTGGTTGATTAACCTCTTCACCACAAGAAGACCACAAATTACTACTCATTTAGCGTTACCCGGTGGGCAACTGTGAACCAAGTCACAGAGGCAAATAGCATTATCCACGTTTTTGTACGAAAGTTTAGGTTTAAAAAAGTCTAAACTTTGATACAAAAACTTTCATTTGTATCACAAAGATATAAATTTATACATTAATAAAATAATTTTAAAATGGTTTATGAAGTTAAAATAGATGCTTCACATTAACTCAGAATAGGGAAAAATTATTTATGTAATGGAAAATTCTGAATGGAAATTTTTACAGTTTAAAAATTAAGATATTTTGTCGATATAATGTTTTACATTATTTACAAGGCTACAGTTATATTATTAAACTTAAAAATATTAACAAGTTCCGATTGAAACAAATATTTAATAACAGATCATTGTTATTAAATTACAGGATTTTAGTTTCCTTTGTATGATGTTTTTTGTATTTTACGAATTTCGCATGCTATTTTCAAATGTTGTGTCAAATACAAGCAAGCATTTTTAAATGATTTTTCTCTTTAGAGTTTGCCAGTTCAATGAGTTAAATTGTTTCTTTTAATGCTATTTAATCAAACTACACAGAAAAATAATAATAATTTTTTGCTTTATGCTTAAAGTAAATTATTTTATAGCTGGAGATAATTCTTGTATATACATTTACATGTTTAGTTGTACTTATGTGTAGAATTTAATGCATAAAAGATTTTCTAAAGGAAATCAATAAAAATTAAAAGTAAAATATGTTAAGTATTAAGTGAACCTGAAAAAAGTAAATGTTCTATGTGAGAGAAGAGAAATGACCAGATACTTACTGTGTGTCATCCGAGATACAAAGAACAAGTGGAAACGCGTTTAAAAACTGTGATTTATTTCGTAGATTTATCATTATATGTATAATGATGGATCTTTTTATCACCCACTCTGTCTAGAGGTCAGGATGCCTGAGTGCAGATAGAAAGGTCCTGGGTTCGAATCCCGATTTGGGCATAGATGCACTTTTTCTCTCCTGTCATTGCCCTATTATTGTATGAATGGTTGCCTACCCTATAAACAGATACCTATGGGTTGTGTGTACTGAGGAAGTTGGACACCACACCAAATTATGGTTCAGTTGGAAAGGTGGAGCAGAACACCCCATATTGTCAGCCTGGCTGGCACTCGACAAAAAAAGATAAATAATTTTATATTCAAAGTATAATAAATCTAAAACCCAAAAATTAATTTGGATTGCAAGTAAATAAAAATTTAATATTGAACACATTATATTTCATAGTAAAAAACTATATATAATATTTCAACATATCTTAAAAAATGTAAAGTTAATAACAATGACATGATCAAATGAATATTTAAATTAAGAGCAGTTATTATTAATTAAGAGAAGTTATCTTATGATTTCATTAATCTCAGGAAAAAATTTGGTGCAATGTTTGCAAAATGTGATAATGGACTTCATATCCAATGTGTTAATTAAATTTACTCATTTCTGTATAAGTCACAAAAAGAAAAATATAAGTTTTTGTTGAGCTTCTTTATATGTGTTTTCATAAATCTCAGTTTTAAATTAAATTTGGTGTTTTTTTTTTTTAATAATCTAAATATATATCATTAAAATTGCTCAGACTTAAAATGAAAAAATATATTCAAGCTTAATTTAAATGAATCAAATTTATTTTAATTTATTCAAATTTATTTGAGAATGACATTTATACTATAATCTTTTATTTTAAAGTATTCCATTTTGTGACATGTACGTATAGAATAACTATAAATAAATGTAGTTTACAGATAAAAGAGATTTCTAGTGATTATTTAAAATTAGAATGAAAAGTATGCCTTATGTAAATTATTTATATATTTTGACAAATTTGTTTTGATATTAGTTTTTTTAATAATAAGAGAATTTACCATTTTCTGATCAATCTTTTCTTTATTTTGATAGCATTCATCTCAACAATTGGTGATTTTTAATAAAAGATTTCTTTATACCTAATATCTAATTATTTGTTATATGTATATGACATTATACCCGTGTCTTCTTAGATATTAACAATATAATCCCTAATATTGAACACTAACAAGAACTGTGCCATATAAAAATAAGCGTACACGTATTCCCTTAGTAGAATATTTTTGTATTTAAGTAAAATTTAATACTCAACTCAATTACGTACTTAATTTTTACTTACTTACTATATTTAATGGAAAGTTAAATCATATACAAATTAATAATCTTAATTCAATATAGGAACTTTTAAGGATCAGTGTAATTTATCCCCAAGGACCGTAATTTAACTAATTTAACCCTTACACTGAAAGCCATTTTCGGAATGTATTAAGCAATCTACAATGTATATGTTGCAGCAAATAAACTTAATTAAATCGAGCGTAAAGTTTTAATGAGCAAACTCATGTACCACAGTATGTTCAAGTTGTTATGAAGTATAAACAAAATGAGATATCTAAGGATCTAACAATAATGCAATCGCGTTTCAAAACTTCAAAAGTCAATACATCTTTGAATTACAAGAACAAATAGCTCTAACAAAAGAAAATTTCTATTGAAAATACTTGCGGCTCTTTTCTGTTCTTTCAGAACACTTTTATGTTAAATATATATTGAATTATTAATACTTACATATTAATCAGAAGTGAAGTTTAAATAGATTTTAACTATTTTGAATCCAACTGAAGATGGAATGAATTATTAGTTCTATGTGTTTTGCGTTGATTGACAACTAAATAACAGAAATTTGATTTGTAAAAAATAATATATATTTTTTATTTTTAAATACTAGTGCTATGGTTTTACTACGTTGTTAGTACGTTTTTTTTAATTTAGTACAAAAAATCTTATCATGCAATAAAATTAATGCATAAAAGAAAATATCATCTTAAAATAATTATTTAAATCTCTTAATTAATCATCATAATATCTTAATTAATCATATATAACACTAATTAATCTTTTTATGATAGCATATCATTTCTTTTAGCATATTGAAAATAATCTCCAGAGCTGTTATCTTGTTTAATGATGCAAAATTTAGTAAAATAAAAATAAGAGATGGGGATCAAAATTCTATTGTTAAATTGAAAATAAATATGAAACTTAAAACAATAAATGTAATATACGTAATATATATTAGTTTGGGGAAAAGTAATCCATTATTTTTTCGGTAGACGTCAGTAGTGATCAATATCTCGTGAGGTATCTATCAAACGATTTCAGATTTATGCTCGTTGGAAAGGTGACATTTGACACTAAAATATCCTCATGCGGTTTTTTGTTTGATTCATTCAGTTACGAGTACAAGGTTTTAAAAATGGAAAACAACAAACAGAAAATTCGATACATTTTAGTTTTTCTTTTAAAATGGCAAAAATGCTAACCAGGTGGCTAAAATTGTGAAAGGTGTTTATCGTCCTATATAAGACTGTAACAACCAGTTACGTACAATTTTGTTTCGTCGATTCCGTTCGGGTATTTTTGATGTTAGAGATGCACCTCGCATGTGGATACAGGATCGTCGAAAATGTCTATAAAATATCAAATGACTTTTACCAATGACTTTTACACTAGTTTATTTAAGCAATTTATCATTGTTTAAAGAAACATTCTTTATTTTATGCTATGGAATTCTGATTACGTGTGCAGTCTTTGTACCCAGAAAAAAAGTTTGCATTTGAGTATTTGTTTTTGTTTAAAGTGTGTTTAAAAAGTAGTTGGATTAAAAATTTTGGAGTTTACTTTAATGGTTTATTATTGCCTATAGTAAAATAATTGAAATATTCCTTTCATAGACAATACTTACCTGACTGAAATATTTTATTGTGCCACTACAGATTCTATTTTTCAAAGTTTTCTGAATGTAAATATTTGTTAGTTATATAAAATATTCACCTTTCTTATATTAGTATTCAAACAATTAAATTCAATGCCACCACATAATAAATGGACAACCACAACGTCGATTGTCATATTCAAAACATAATCTCTTCAATTTCTGGAAAGGAATTAACAAATGCAGCTTCTTTTTCCTCCTCTCAGTAATTATGCTTCTCATAATATTATATGTAGTAAAAATGTATGTCGAAAGTAGCCATTGAAAACAAAAAAAGGAGAAAAATTTTAAAGCATGCTAAAAACAATGTCTTTCGAAATAATAATCAGCAAATAAGCAAAATTTGTAATGCTTCTTTCATATAATTTATTCAGTTGAATAAAAGATACGGTATAGTCTCATTTGACATAGGATGATCTCGCACAGTTCCTACGAAATGTGCGGGATTATCCTATGTCAGTGGAGTGAGTGAAGAAATGTGAAAAAAGCTTTTCTTCCTGAAAACATACAAAACATGACAATTTGAACCACAGTATGCAGTGTTACTTAAAACAAATATCATCTTTTAGAAACACAATGCCGTTTTTTCTGAAAGATGATGTAGCTAAGAATAAGTATATCTGTCAAAACAAAATATCCGTTTCTCTGTTATTTTTAATTCTAGCATTATTATACAAAACATTAAATAATATTATTGTGTGACGAAACACTGACTTGTCAAATAATTCAAAAAATTCATCAATCAAACAGTAATGTTTCACTTGTTCTTTGGTTCTTATAATTTTTCATTAAAATGTGAAAAACTATTGGAATTCTCTCTGTTAATAAGAGTAAAGAATCGATTGTACTTACCTTAATATATTACAGGAGGTTGAACTCATTTCCATGTTGGTGGAATCTCTCTCTAACTAATTAAAGAAGATAGTGCATTCAATTCTTAATGAACATTTACAAAAATAATCAATGATTTAATGAAACTAAATAAAAACATGTCTGCAAAAATAAAACAAGTTTACACAAAAATTATGTCTGCAAAAGAAAAGCATACTTTTGTGCATTAGTTTTGTTTATTTTTGAAATGCATCATACGTGAATACTCAGGGATAACTATATGCATATTTTTTCCTATATTTACTTAATTATATTTACGATTAATTTAGTTATGAAAATATTTACTTTCAAAGACAAAATGAAATACATACAAACATTTGAATAATTTATTATTTATTTTTGAAATGTTAAATGAGAATAGCACTTTATTTAAAATATTAAAATGTAGCATTAAGAGAATCAGAACAAATAATTTTAATGGAAAAATATTTCATAAAAATTATTATAAAACATTATTATATATGAATATTTATAAAGAAAACTTAAATAAAGTAAAAAGAAAGTTAAAATACACGTGTACATGTCATAATAAAGCATGTCAAAAGTTATAAATATTTTGAACAAACTAGAAATAAAAATCATGAAAGTATTTTGAATACTTATATTTTATATGACAGAAAATATAATTTTTGGATCCAAATATTTATAAAACAAGTTAAATAATTAAATGCTTTTTGTATAAGCCTCAATTTACATTCTAATTTATATAAGAGTTTAAAAAATCAATTATCATTGAAAAATATTATATTAATCCTAAGCGAATAATTATTATACTCTAGTTTATTTATTCGGATTCCACTTTATATTGTTTCAGTTACAGGTAATTGTGAGACTTATAAGTTATAAAGTTTTTTATATTCCAGTGCACATAACACATAAAATACTTCTTTCATCATTTTATATTGCAAAATGATCTTCATTTATTTTAAAAAATTTCTCAAAGCAAAATAATGGAAATGAAGTTCATTTTTGTTTTACATTCTCTGTGCTTTATTGCCGATCAACAATTTTGGTTTATAAGAAAAAATAATTAAAATATACAGTAATTAAATAAAATTTAGATAAAAACTATTTGTAGTTTTATATCTAAAACTATTAATTGAAAAAAGTTGAATTTTAAAATACTCATGTAATTAAATTGTAAAATTAGGAAAATTATACCTTTTGTAAAAATTAGATAAAATTGCAAATGTACAAAATTATTGCTAAATTATTGCTTTGCCTTGAACATTATTTATTTTAAGTTGTCAATAACGAGTAAAACATTTCCATTCTTAATTCATATCTGAATGAAGTATTCAAGAAAATGATTTATAACTTTCCAATAAAGGAAATGTAATAATTACTACAACTCCAACTTTTCTTTCAATCACTTGATGGTGCCATTTATGTCCTTCCTAGTTATTTCTTTCAACAGAAAGAGAGAGTCCAATATTATAGTACAAAGGTAAATGACACTTGAAAGGGGCACATTTTGATCCAATAGAATAACTCACTCTGGAGTCATTTAACCTTAATTTTAATAAACAATGAATATGCTAGAGAATATAAAATTAATAAACAGACCTATAAATAAAAGCGACAATTTCGAATGTGCTAATAATTAAAATATAATAGCTACCAGTTGTTTTTTACATTTTAATACTTAAAAAGCACATTCAAATATGCTAGCAATTACTATTATAAGCACTATAATAATAGCTACCAATGGTTTTGCATGTTGGTGATATGATCGAAACCTCTTTCCTCCTTCTGCTTGCGCAATTTTTTCCCACCCACTACATGCAATTATGATGGATCCACTCTCATGTAAATATCCATGAAAATGTGAAAGGGCATGCTCTGGCTAAAAGAAGCGCTCACTAAAAAAAATGTCTACGCTATCTAGGAAATTCCAGTTGCTCATGATTAGTACTCTGGTATCGGTCCTGGTGATTCCATTGATTTTAAGAGTTCTAGAGCTAACCAGGCTACATATTCTTGGCTTACTAGTGGCAATTTTCATGGCTTTAAACTTGATGGCAAGCGTAAGATCTATTCTACCTATTATAAATGCTGTGTTGATCAAGCTACCCTCTAACACCTTCTTTTGTGTCTAGTATTTACTGAGGAGGAATTCTTCCCTGCTGTTTCTTAATATTGTGATGGCTAAAGAATTTATTGATGTGGTGTAGCATTGCTACAGCAGATCCATGAGATTGATGGATCAGAAACAACAACAACAACAGTTTCTTGAATTTTTTTCAAAAGCGAGAAATGTCAGCTCTTTAAGATTTTTAAATAGGCCTAATTCTATGAGTCTATTCAGCTTGACCCAAACATCTTACCTTTCAGGCATTTTTAGAGGCCCAGTGTCTGAAGTGCTCCTGACAACATGTTCACAGTGCAGCAAGACAAGCTCAGCAAAGCAAAACAGTGATAATTGAGCTTTTAGAATTGAATCTTGAAAAGAAGTGCATTGCAATGTCTAAGAAACCAACAACTGCTGCAAAAGTGATTACGTGATTCAATCATTATCTTGATTGGAATCATTGACAATTAGAAGCCATCTTTGTCAAGAAAACATTTATGGTAGAGTAACAATTCCAAGCCATTTGTCACTGCCAAACGTTGCCAAATAAATGCCAAACGTTGTCTACAGTAGTGTCACTTTTACGAAACGTAATTGATTTATAAGTGGAAAAAAGAAATATGGTTTGAGTAATTGTTTTCTACATTTTTTCCAAAAACAAGGCAGGTTCACGTTTGGAGAACATCCGCACAAGCGTATGATTATTATTGTGTCGTTCTAGCAGTAATGTTAGGAGGTCGATTTGTGTTGATATTGATCTCCACGTCATAGTTTTCTGTTGAACCAATCATAATCCTGGAAAGCAATATCACTGTAGAAAAGTATAGAGAAATTTTAGCTGACCAAGTCCATCCTATGATGATATCTTTTTTTACTTCATGAGATAGATTTTACCAGTATAATAATGCACTTATTCATCCTTCAACACAAGATTGATGGCAAACATCTACATTCTACAGCTACAATCAACTGATCTCAATGTATTATGGATTATTTTAGAGGTTTAATTTGGAATCGATATCCTTCACCAGTTCCCACACTCTCCCAGTACTTCTTTAAATATCGGAGTTTGTATAAATCAATTCCTAGGTGAATTCAAGCTGTATTACATGCCATCCTACATCACATCAATAAATGATTATTTATAAATCTAAGGTGCTTATATCATTTTGATAACTACTTGTATGTTTAAATGTTGAATGCATGTTTGTAACCACAAAATTGTTTTATGCAATATGCATAGCATTTTTTGTAATTTTTTCACCTCCCTTTTTGTAATGTGTATTTGTGAAAAATTAGTATTTATAAATGAACTATTTATAGCGAAAGTAAAGATCCCTTTGGCGTAGGCGCAGCGTCTCGTGCTTCCACAGCAAAAGTCTAGGGTTCGATCCTCGGGCCATTTAAGCTCAACGCAACTTTTCATTCGTTCTGTGGGTCAGTAAAACTGAGTACCAAGAATGTTTGTAACTGAACACTGTAGGCTTTTTCTTTCGGTTGACTCCTGACCGGAACACAGGCTTCACACCCTAGGGTCACGAAAACAGATATGAGTATCGTTGACCTTGGTCACACGATGGGCTCTGTCGGGTCACAGAAATTATTTTTAGTTTAAACAAAATAATCCAATATATGTCTATGAGATATTTTAAAGATAAAAATAAAGTTAGAAATCACACATAAAAATTGGTAAAAAAAATATAGATACTTTTTTAAGAGTCCAAATTTTAATTGGGTATATGGAACAGAAGCTCTTATATAAATTTGCATTTTCATATTGGTTTATTTGAATTTATGTATGTATGGATATTAATACATATTAAGTTTAAATTGTGATATTTTTAGTGCTAATTAGTATGTAGAAAAAATATTCTGTTCTGATTTCTTGAAATATTGTTTTGTCTTTTGTTACACGAATTATATGATTTATTCCATTCTTTTTTTGAACAATTTCTTTTAATTTTCATTTTTCTAATTTACATTTTATCATATCATTTTCCACATGCTTCTTATTTTTTGAAAGATTTTCTTTGCATTTTGGAAATTTTTACCGTACATTCAAATTTCTATTTATCTTATTTTTTCATCTTCATTTTGTTAAAAACATCGTGAGCTGTTTGATTCGGCAATTTCCTAATTTTGTTAACTTATTTCTTTCATATTTGAAACGTATATGCTAAATACATGATTTATACCATTGTTTTTAAATGATACTTTAATTAATTAATTTCTTTTTGGTTTTCGTTTCCTCGAACATGAATTTAAAAAATAATCTTAAAAGAATGAATTTATTTTACATATGAAGTGCATATCCTCTTCTAATATCTCTTTTCTGGTATTGTTTAGTGTCAAATATATAGTAGTATGAATATGTGTATTTTAAATATACATATATATATTCAATTCTTTATAAAATATTGTTCATCCATTCAAGTTCAACTAATGTTTTTAAACTTGTAGTGAATGACACTTGATGTTAATACAGATTTTTCCAATATTAATCCAATAATTACATTTAATTAATTAATTTTCGTTTAATTGGAACAAAAATGCACTATTTTTTGTGGTGCCATCTGTTGGCCTCAACAGTTTTTACATTTCTGACATTCTTAACTTCATTTATTTTTATTATATTGTAAATGAGTTGTATTACTTCCTTTGAAAATTCATCTTTGTGGTTTTGTAACAAATTAGTGCAAGATTATAAGTGTGTATGAGAGAAAGAAAGAAAGCGAGATTTTTCTAAGTTAAAAAAATGAAAATTGTAAAGGATTTTTTTGCTATATAGGGCAATGGAAGAATTGTCTTGCAGTGGCAAAATTAGTGGAGCATTGACGTAGAATCTTCAAGTGTTGGGATAGAATATCGTTGACTCATATAAATAGTCGAGACAAAAATTAAATATATAGACTTGATTGACCATTTTGACCTTAGCTTCACAAACGCACAATGAGAAATTAAATAAAAAATAATTAAAATTATTATTTGTTGACCCAAATATAGGAATTAACTAGTTTTTTTGCATATTACATTTTAATTCGTAATCTACAGCTTGTAAATGGAAATAATCTTGTAATAGATAAAATTCAAGAAAAATTGATTCAACCATTCTTGTATTGGAAATAAGATATTGACGCTGATCGAAATGTCATCGAACAAAACCTTTGATACAGAATCATTTAAAAATAAAGAAGTTCAATAAAACTTTATTGAAAATTTAAATTTCTTCGGGAGTACTAGAAGAAAATAAGAAGAAAGAGGGAACGCTGAAAAATTGGCGTGAGATAAATCAAAAAAGAAATAAAAGAATCCTGATTTTTAAATTGGCACGACTGATTTAAAAATCATGCTCTAAAATAAGTGTTTCTTATATCAAGTGCAAATTTTAAAGCAGAAACTTCTTCTGAAACATATTTTCGAAAGAACTTCTTCCTAGTTTTATTTGAAATACAAATGTTGATCTTTCGGACGTTATGTAAGACACTCCTTTAACCAATGAAATTTCGTATTTTAAATAAATGTTACTGGATATTACGAATTTGTCTTTGGAATACGCTTTTCTCTTTGTGGGTGCTTGGAAATTTTCAAGATTTCCTTCCTTATGACACAAAAATGTTTATTTGCTTTTAAACCCACAATCATTTGTCAAATATTTAATGACTGTTTATCTACAGCAAAAGACATAATGTGTGACAAGTTATAAATGATATTTCTTAAGAAAATTATAATTTCTTTGTAAAAGTAGAATTTCAAATAACCTGATATGTAATAATTTGTTTTGCAATAGTGATATGAATATTAATCTTAAGACAATTACTTAAAAGAATATATGAAATATAAAAGCTATCTTAATATTTTTATATAAATTATAAAAACTGTAGAAAAATAAAATTATTCTATGTTTACTGACATAAAAAATACCTTTCGCAAAGGAGTTTGCAAGGATTTTACGCAAGTAATTTAGTAAACGTTTATATGAAAATCTATTCGGAAACATAATTTCCTCTTAAAGAAATGTAGTCTGAGTATATATATATATATATATTCAGATTTAATTTGTGAATGGCTGAAAGGAGCAGTAAAGAATGAAATTTATATCAGGGTGTCGGTCTTTGATTAATTTAAATTACGAAATCTAGTTTTCTGTTTGAATATTTGATTGCAGTATTTGTATATATATAGTTTAAACTTTAATATTAAAATTAGTTTGAATTTACTTTAAAATTATTTATTGTACGATACAAACAGTTTTAGGCATCTGTTCGCTTCTCTAACGGCTGTATATTCCGTTCATTTCAATACTTTAAAAATATTGACGTTATTTATATTAGTTTGGGGAAAAAGTAATCCATTATTTTTTCGGTAGACGTCTGTAGTGATCGATATCTCGTGAGGTATCTATCAAACAATTTCAGATTTATGCTCGTTGGAAAGGTGAAATTTGACACTAAAATATCCTCTTGCGGTTTTTTGTTTGAATAATTCAGTTCCGAGTACAAGGTTTTAAAAATGGAAGACAACGAACAGAAAATTCGATACATTTTCGTTTTTCTCTTGTAACGGCGAAAAAGATAGCCGGGTGGCTAAAATTGTGAAAGGTGTTTATCGTCCTATATAAGACTGTAACAACCAGTAACGTACAATTTTTGTTTCGTCGATTCCGTTCGAGTATTTTTGATGTTAGAGATGCACCTCTCATGTGGATACAGCATCGTCGAAAATGTCTATAAAATATCAAAAATGATCGAAGTTAACCGCATGTCAGCAGTCGTAACGCGCAAGACCTAAAAATCTACATGAAAACTGTTTTAAACCTTTTTACAAAGTGAATCCAAAAGAAGTTACATAAAGTTCACGTGAAAATAATGGATTTCTTTTTCCCCAACTTAATGTATGATTGGAAATTTAAATATATTGGCGGTTCGGTTCAATATTTTTGAATTATCCCTTTATTGATGGGAGTGAAAATACGTACGACATCAGATTTACCTTCCTTCCACATTCCCATATTGCAGTAGTATTTTAAGAGAACAATATTTACCATTTTTATAATGTTTGAAAAAGTATAATTTATGCCAACTTCTTTGAGCAAGTTTGCGATTTTCTCAATACGCCATCACTCGAAAAGGCATTAGAACTTGAATAAGGAGAAGCTAATTTCTATATTTAATTGTTGCCTAATTAAAGAGAATATACAAGTATTTCTTACTTCATTAGAGTTGTTTTTTGTTGAGCAGTAAACGAGTGAAACGTTTCTGAAAGATAATTAAATTGAAAATATCAATATTTTTTGAAATCCCATTTTTTTCCGGAGAGTTTAATCCATTGTTTCGAATAGGACAAGGCATGAAAGTTGGTTTGCATTTTTCACTACTTAAAGTTCGAAATTAAGATTTATAATAATTACCTTTTAATTATTATTCTTTTAATAGTAATTGATAATTTTTATCTAATTTAGAATATATTTCTGACACTGAATTCATCTGTTTTTAAGTCATCTGAAAAATTGTGTACGTAAATATATGCATGTAAAATGTGTATATATATGTAAAATACACATTTTACATGTATATATTTATGGCTCAATAGAAATAATTAAATTTGGGCGTACATAATAAAAATAAAGGAAACAATAAGGATAAATAAATAAATCAATAAAATCTGAAATAGGCACTTTAATTATTTTATTATGAAATTTTGACAATGAAAATAAGATATGGCCTGAAAGTTATTCCTTTCGAATTATAATACGACAGAAATTCAAAATTTTGTTTTGTGTGTGCGTGTAAAAAGTTTAAAAATTGCATTATAAATCACTTTAGCTATTATTCGGGAAGTATCAATGGTGTCTCCACTTGAAAAGTTCAGTCATCTCTCAGTTCTGTTCCCATGGCAACGACATTCTTCACATAGTTCAGTAAAAATGAGTTAAATGGCACATGAAATGTGATGTGCAGAACTTATATGCTTCTCATACAGTATGTTTGGAAATTATCAGTCAGAATTTAATTCAGTATATAAAGAGAATTCACTTAAAAATTCAAAAACAACACTTACACTTTTTCTAATAAACAGCTGCTTGTATTTTTAGGTTAAATAAAGTAAAATATTATTATAAATTTGTATACTTGTGCAATGATAAGACATCCATAAGAGAATATCTTTCATCCTATGCATCATAAAGTACAAAACATTTAGGTTTTCTGATGTAGAACTATATATACGCAATAATAAATATTTTGAATAATTTAAAAAATTCTTCGCTTTTTTTCTTAAATATCTTTTTCTATAAGAAATACGCCTTTTACTATATTTTAATTATTTATTTTCTTATATAAGACTTAAGTAAAAATAAGGTGAAAAATAAAGTTTAACACAGGCAATTTACTTATTAAAAAATACAAAATAGCATAAAAGGCAATTCTTTCCAATGTTTAAATTATTCTAAGGTATTACTAATAATAATATGCTTTACGATTAAATATCACATATTTGTAAAATAACCTCCATTATCAACAAGTTAGCTATAAGCAAGAAAGCTGGTTACTCTTGTCTCTATTGAACAAAACCAGATTTAAGCATCCAATTTTTGCTCTCATGTAGCTTAGGAAAACTTTCATCTGAGCATCAATATCCTTTCGATGCTCACCCTCTGGCAAGTTTCCTTTCGAATTTATGAGCTTCCCTTTTCTAGAAATCATATTACGATCACTTTCCTGAATTCCAGAAGAAAATTTAGTTAATTAACGCTTTTCATTATTATCAGGAAATTCCTTTGAATAAGCATTTAAATGAGAAAAACGAGAAATAAATTCAAAGCTGCGATACAGAAATGAATCGATTAAGAGTTAGCTGACTTTTTTCGCTTCATTTTAATGCCGAAAACATAAAAGGACATGCCGTTAGGAAGACAATTATCGGAATATTTCTTGGAATAGTTTTAATTTGTTTCAAGTCATTTGGTTAATGATTTGAATGTCTTTTCATCGGAATCTTTATTATATTGTTATGCAAAATACAAACAAAAGAATAATAATAATGAAATGTAATGATAATGGAGACAATAAAAATAAGAGGCAAGTCTATAATTAGAAGCGCTTTTTAAAAATTTATTCAGAAGCTGAATGTTTCAGAAATAATATTTTATCTCCAATAAATCTATTCGATATAGAATATTTTTTTCTGTTATAATAATAATTATATTTCAGAAAAGACTTTTCATAAGTTAAAGTTTCACACTTGGTTTTAAAATTGAAAAGCTGTGAAATTGAAAATTGAAAAGAAGTGAATCATGTGAAATCATTTTTATACAATTTGATAGAAAAAACTCTTAGTAATAGTAATAATTAGCCTCATTATATAAAAAAAGCAATTTGTGCTACGAAATTTAATTTTTTTATACTATATATAAACATTTTTTAAAAAATTCCTAAAGTAAAAATTATAGATCTTAGATAAAAACAATTTGTTCTACTACATTTATATCTTGTTCTGAAAATTATAAGAGATATTTTTACTGTAGACAATCGTTTTTGTGAATAAATAAAGACAGGTAAGTTATAAAAATTGGAAGTTTGTGAATGAAAAATAACTGTTCGATTTTAAATTATTATTTTGCCATACAGATCTTTCTATACATTAATTAAGTACTATTAGAATATCTATTTGGGCAGCTATATATAAAAAAACATATGCAAAATAAAATTAATAATTAAAAACAAGTATTCATTTCAATGAGGAAAAATTAATTGAACAATTATTTTTTTACATCGAAACTACACTTTTAAAAACTCTATATAAAAAAATATTTGAGTGTTTTGTTTTTCAAAAGATACTTATAAATCTTGTCAACCATCTATCTACTCATATTGCAGATGGAGCATCTTTTAGTCGTTTGTCTCATATTAATTATTATGATTTTAATCTTTGATTACCTATAACAATTCTTAAAAACAAATTACATATCAGTTCAGGTTGAAAACAAAACTAGACGTGGACTTTCTTTAAGCAATAGTAAGTTTTTTTCTTGAAGCTCATGGATGTGAGTAACTTATCGTCACTCATGTCATCAGATCATTTTTTTTTGTCTTCTTCTGTTTCAGTGTTTTATTTAAAAATGCACGCAAATCAAAATGACGCTTAGGTATCGTTTTTTTCTGTAATATCATTTCAATCATACATTCACAAGAACGTTGGGCCTGGAATGTCAATTTCCCATGGAGATTCCAAGGCATGATCAGTCTTTCTAAAAGTATCCTGCAATACTTCCATTTGAAACTATTGATTTCTATCAAATGCATGTTGTTCGATCAAAAGTTAGATGCATTGTTGTTTGATAAAAATTAGATGCATGATTTTGATAGCAAAGCATATCGTTTAATAGAAATTAGAAATACATGCTGTTTGATAGAAAATTAAATGCATGTTCTTTGGAAAAAAATTAGATACATAGTGTTTAATAGCAAATTAAAGGCATGTTGTATGAATTTTGATTAGGAGTGTGAAATTCAACACGGGTTGATTAAAACTATCCGGATAGAATAATATGTGAAGCCGGCGCCTATTAATATCACAACGTTTACTGACATAAATCATACTAAGACTTATAGGAAATAATTTCCTTTAATTTTGATTTTAGGACCGAAACTTTCTTTTATTCATCACATTGATTAGTTAACATTCAATGTGCCGACTATTCTGTCTAGTGGTCAGCATGCCTGACTGCGGATAGGAAGGTCTATGTTCGAATCCCAGTTCGGGCTTGGATGCACTTTCTCTATCTCCTGTCTTTGTCCTTTCTTTGTATGAATGGAGTATGAATTACCCTATAAACGGGTACCTATGATATGTGTGTACTGAGGAAGTCGGACTCCACACCCAATCGTGGTTCAGTTGAAAAAGCAGCGCACCCATTCTAACAATCTGGCTAACACTCAACAAAAAAAAAAAAAAAAAAAAAACTTTTTAATGTTGTCAGTTATTCACAATTGACAATATCTCACAAATAAAGTCAATCCAAGTTTCTCAACTATGAAATAAATAAAATATCTACTAAAAAAGGTCAAACTAATAATGAATATAGGCGTATTCATAAAGAACTTTTTCAAAACTTTTCGTGATTGGGACTTAAATTTGCTATTACACCCGTGTGAACTGCTAAGGATCGGCCAACCGCTGCCCTTAGCAGTTCGTGAGATTTCGCAAAATCGTGAGATTTCATAAATTAGAGTTTCGTAAAATTGATCGTCCCCTGTATTAGTTACGAAGAAAATTAAAAATTTCTGCTTACAGTGTGCTTTGCAAGAATCAAAACAGAAACTTTCTGTCTATAAATATAGTTATATGCAACTTATGTCGTGCATACAGTTTAAATCTTACCCCGATTTAAAATACAGATAATTATGCTTTTAAAATAATAATTTTTCCATTTAAAAATTAAATTTTGATGATTTATTGATGGTTTATTTACCATATATACCATACTACCAATAACCATTACTAACAAATAAACTAAATTCTCGATCACGACAGTCCATTAGGGGGCCAATACTCACAGTTCTTGACCATGACCTTTCTCTGGTGTGCGAAGCATATTTCTTAATTAGGTGGTTAGCCTAACATGAAACTCTCAGCATTTAGTTTCCAAGCATGCTTGGTATTCAGTTTTATCAACCTACCGAAGGGATGACAGGCTGAGTTGACCATTCCCAACACGAGGATAGAGTTTCGAACATATGATTGGGAGCACGAAACACTACCCCTATGCCATAAGGCTTCATTACAAAAAAATGTAACTTTATATAATTTAAAAATCCTATTCACGTATCAATATGTTTAAATAAAACAGGTAAATTTTTCAACAAGTATCTTTTGAAGATGAAATGAAACTTCTCTAAATATTTTGTTGAAGGTATTGTTTTAAGAAAACTGAATTATAATTTCATCGTATAACACTTTATATTCGGGTTATAAAATGTTTGCAATATGACATTTATTTTCTAAGTCAACAGTATATGGAATTTAACTCATTTTGTTATTAACTTATGTAAAATATTCTTAAATTAGAAAATAGAGCAAAATTCAATTGCATTGGATATATTCTCTATAGAATCAACGTAACACTTTCTTTGTTCAATAAATTTTTATTTCAATCGCCAGTATTTTTAGTAATAAATGATAAATGATAGTTAAAAAAATCTTATGAAATAGTAACAATTCCTATACACACATCAATTATATTGTGCATAAAATTATTTTTGTAGAATACACTATTTGTTGCGGAAATCAGAAAATTTTATGAAATAAGCCTATAATGTATGTTCCCAATAAATAATATATTTAGGAGGGGGGGGGGAGAAAGAAAGAAAATTGAATCTATATCAGTAAAAAGAGTGAAAAACTACCATCTTCAAATCACAGCACTTCTGAATGCTTAAATAATATAACAATATGCATTACTAAGAAATGTATGCAACTTTATAAAAATAACGGGGGCATATATTTTTAAAGATATAAAGTTAGAATTTTTACTTGCAATAATGTCCCTAGTATTTTATGTGAAAAAATCTTTTTGTCAATTAAATACAAAATTGTAGGTAAAGTATAAAATATTTTAATACTAAATTTCTTTCTTCCCTGAATTTTGTACAGAATTGAATTGAGAACGCCCCCACATGGAATGCAATGAAACTTAAATCAAAAGGTTGATTTCAAATCAACTTAAAATAAGTTTTATGCTTCATTTAATTGCAAAGCTTATCATCGGCATATAATTATTTGAACTGCCAGTAAAGTTGCTTATGCAACAATGTGACTCTTCAATCCGGAATTCTTCTCGCTTCAAGAAGGAAGGATATGACTCTCTTTTTGTCCTTATAAAATTGCCATACATATGAGTAATTACTTTTTCTCCTAAAAAATAATTTTAATTTTTTAATTATTTATATTATGTTTCACATAAAATTCCATTAAAATTAATTTTAAAATAAAATTGAAATATTAATAATTTGGCGACTTAGAATACTTCATAATTTGAATAATTTAAATAAATAGAATTCATCTTTATCAAGCATTTCGCTAAAATTGTGCGGTAAAAAATTTTCCAGAATTCAATCTGCTGTAAGGTTTGATCAATTTATTCTACCATTTTGTTCTTTATGATGAATAAAATTTGCTCGGAATTGAAGTTTTCGATCTGAAGTTTATACAACAATCTTTTATTTTTTAAATTTAAAAAATGCATAGTAGGAAGTGAAAGTAGCTTAAATTTTCTAATGATTGGTTCATTACTTCTTTTATTTCATTGAAATGGAATATTGGAGTATATATATTACTTTGGGGAAAAAGTTATCCATTATTTTTTCGGTAGACGTCTGTAGTGATCGCTATCTCGTGAGGTAACTATCAAACAATTTCAGATTTATGCTCATTCGAAAGGTGACATTTGACACTAAAATATTCTCTTGCGGTTTTTTGTTTGATTAGTTCAGTTACGAGTACAAGGTTTTAAAAATAGAAGACAACAACAGAAAATTCGATACATTTTAGTTTTTCTTTTATAATGGCGAAAATGCTAACCAGGTGGCTAAAATTGTGAAAGGTGTTTATCGTCCTATATAAGACTGTAACAACCAGTTAAGCACAATTTTTGTTTCGTCGATTCCGTTTGGGTATTTGGATGCTAAAGATGCACCTCGCATGGATACAACATTGTCGAGAATATCTATAAAATATCAAAAATTATCAAACTTGACTGCATGTCAGCAATCGTAGCTTTACACAAGATCTAAAAATCTACATGAAAATTGTTTTAAACTTTTTTATAAACCGAATCTGAAAGAAGTTACAAAAAGTTCACGTAAAAATAATGGATTTCTTTTTCCCCAAACTAATATATATATATATATATATATATTGTCATCAGAATGTGACATAAATTTTCATACTAAAGCAAACAATATTAATAATTTTACAAGGTGAGTAATATTGTGTAGGATAACAAATATCTTAATATTAATATTTTCAAAAAATTAAATACATAAGAACCGAGGTAACGGCGGAAATTTTAGGAGACTTTTATTTATTTGTCCCGAAGTGAAGTATAGAGGAAATAAATCCAGGAGCCTGAAAATCAAATATATAATGCAAGACTTGCCGAAATCAGCATTGATTGAATGACCGCGGAACGCAAAATTCTCTCTCGAGGAGGGATTTTGGTAAAAAGGTTTCTTACTTCCTAAAAATTGTATTTGCGATTTTCTTCCAATATTTTGGATTTCTAAAAATATCTGACACTTGCACAATGCAGACCTCTATTATAGTTCTGCTCGCATTTAAGAATTTCATTTACTATGAAACATATTGAAGTCACTGAATTATGTTTTATTTTTCAAATAATTTCGATAAAAAATTATTTGGGAAACAACAGTTTTAAAAGGTAAATTATCTTATATATATATGAAATATAATTTTTTCTTAGTTTTTTAAATGCTCACAGATATGTTTTAAAATAAGTATGATATAATTGGTAACAGTCTTTAAATTTCTAATATGAGGACAGAGATTTAAATCATGTATTTATTAATTTATATTTAATAAGTTATAACCACAAAATGGCTCAAGACGTGCAGCTGTTACTTAAACGTATAATATTACACATTTCCTTCCACTCGTATATAAAAAATAAGAAATCTGTCTCTCTCTTCCACATTTATACGCTCATTAATTTTGTTTTTAGATGTGCACATTTCAGTAGGAATAGGTATTTTAAATCTGAAATATTTCACTTAAGCTACTTTTTCAATATATATATATATAAAGTATATATTTTGAATACTATTATTGCATTCAAAAGAATATTTTATACTCAGTACTTAGAATGGAAAGTATTTTAAACATTTGTTTGAATATACATAAACCCCAAGCATTTATGTTCAAATAATTGAGCAAATATCTGAATAAATTTATACTTAATGTAACGAGAAATAAATGTATGGAATTACAAGGAATAAATTATTATTTACGTATATATTATCTTTCACAAATTGTTCATGCAAAATTTACTTTTATATATTATTTGGAATACTTCTAGTGATAAACTCGTACCTAATTGTGAGTACTGTGACATAGAAAACATTTAATCAGATTTTAATTTAATTTTTAGGGTATTTAAATTAATATTTGCTTTCTCTATAGAAAGCTGCAATAATAAAATCGTAAATTATTTACTACCAAAAGATGTGATGTACATTTCTAGAGATAAATTAAATAGTTGTAGTAAAATATATTCTTTAATACAATTAGGGCAAAATGTGCTTTTACGAATGAAACAATTTTAAGTAAAAATCAGAACCAAAATACACTGCTCAAAACAATTCAAGGATATTGTAGTTTTAGGTAGATTTTGTGGCTGGGAAACGTTTTAGCTGATTGATACATTGTCGACAGACATAATAGGTTATATGAGAATAAATAACACATGTTTGGCAGAAAAAATGCATTTTATTGCGCATTTGTGTACAAAAGGAAAAAACACAATTTGTGCATATGAGAGAAAATGAATAAGAAAAGGTGTTTTCTTCAAAGGAAATCATTTTCTATAATGGGCATAGTTTCCACGGATGTCCAGCAAACGTTTAACACCTATGAGGCATGGAATCAATGAGGCTATTAATCATGAGTTGGGGTATTCTGTCCCACTCTTCCAGAAGAGCTCTTTTCCAGGTCTTGGAGAGTTAGTGAGGGCAGTTGGTGGCCAACAACTCGTCTTCCTAGAGCGTCTCAAACGTACACTATTGGATTCATGTCTGGTGAACACGCTGGCCATTCCATTCGTATGATTCCTTCATCAAAAAGAAAATCCTCCCCCAGGTTACACGATGTGGCCTGCTGTTATCGTCTATTAAAATGAAGTCATCGTCGATTGTTGCATCGTAAGGGACTACAATAGGTATGAGGATCTCATCTTTATATAGGCGACCAGTCAGAGATCCATCTCGAATGATATAGAGGTATGTGAGCCCGTCAATAGATATGCCACCATACACCAACACTGCCCCACCGTCAAATTTGACACTTTCGTGCATGAACGCAGGATTATTCCTACTGCCACTGTCCCTCCAAATGAAAATACGTCTATTATCAGGATGAACAGAAAAACGGGACTCGTCAACAAAAGAACATTGATCCCTTCCTTTCTTCTCCAGTTCACATGCTCTGTTGCTCCTTCCCTGCAGTCGCGACGATGCCTTGGTGTTAGTTTAACGCATACCATTGGTCTTTGAGCCTACAGACCTACACCATGGAACCGATTTCGGACAGTCTGTGTTGAAACCGTGGTGTCAGTAGCCGAGAGAAGATGTTGGAGAAGAGTAGTGTTCATATTTCGGGGTCTCCAATCCGTTAACACTAAATAACGATCTTCCTCGGGCGTGGTAGCCCGTCTACGACCTTGCCCTGGTCTACGACCTGCACTTCCTGTCTAAAAAAAAAAACGGTTCCAGATCCTCGAAATAAAACTTTATGACGCTCCAATGGCTTGCGCTACTTCGGCTTGAGTTTGGCCCCCTTCTAACCTACCAACAACTCTCCAAGCTTCTGAATCAGTTAAATGACTTCACTGAGACTTCGTACTCATCGAAAGTCACTAAATGCCGATCATCCTTGTCTTCATTGTCTTTCATTCAGTTGAAAGCCAAATTTCATTCACTGCTACTGAAACGAAGTTTTTGACTTTGAACTCAAAATTAGCATACTCCACTCTCAGAAAAAAATTGCATTTGTTATTATCTTCTCCCATTTTCGTCAAAAAAATTTCGCTTATATCTTTATTTTATATAAAACTTACAATATCGTTTAATTGTTTTGAGCAGTGTACATTAACTTAATAAAAATTATTACAAATAGGTTATTTTTAAAATAAGGGTTCAGGTGATCAGGTAAATTTTTCGTTAAAAATCAGCTTCTTTAAATCTTGATAAATTTTTCTAATATTTGTTGAGAGTTTTTCTTTGCAGTCAACATAAAGTTTTCTCCTATTAATTGATATTAATAACAATATAAACGTATGATGTGAATGACTCTTGAATAATTCATTTTAATTCAAGATATTCTCCTTAGTCTATAAAATATCTAGAATGAATTTTCTAAAATGATTTATAATTTCATTCATTAAAAAAAAGCATCAATGACATTGATGCTCAGTGACATGGATTTTAGACTATAATTTTAAACATAAATCATTCAATTGTAATTTTAAAATTAATGGCATAAATAAAAACAATTTAGTTTCATTTGATGTGATAATATAAAAAAATCCATTCTGTAGTCATTTTATATATTTTGACATTAAAAATTCATTTATACTAATATATATGACTCTATCATAGCAATAATGTTATTTGTAATGTATAATTTTTTTAATTTAAAAAATATTTTTTAAAAAATATTAAAATTATTTAAGTATTTAATTTATTTAAATTCATGTATCTTGTATTAAAACTTACCATATAATTTTTCTGTTTATAACAGATTCTCTTTTATATCTTTGTAAATAATATTTATTTATCTTGGAAATAGAAATTTTAGAGCTCTTGATTATTTAAAAGCAAATTGTTTGTAGAAATGCTAAAACATAATTTTAAATGTACATTAATTATAAATTTATGAAAATGTTTTATAAATAAACAAAATGAACATTTTGTTATTTATTGACAAAAAATATTTTTCACTCAGTGTCATGGCTTACAAATTTCGTTATTAATGGTTGAGAACATACTGAATAAATATTCAAAATATCTAAAAGTAGTGGAATAAGTTTTCAAAAAGCTTATTGTTAAGTAAATGTTTAATTTCATGGAGGATTTATATTTGAAAAGCTGAATAGAAAATGAAAAAAAAATCCTATCTTTAACTGGTAAATATTTGTTTTTAAAATTCATTTTGAGTAATATAAATAATAACGCAAAACAATTTCAATTAAAATTTAATTCAGTTTGATTAATTATTTCAGCATATATATTAAGCATTACGAAATGAATATAATTAAAATTTTCGCATTTAAATATTAATAAGTTATATAATAAAATGATACTCTTTAAGTATATTGCTCATTATTTATAATCAATAAATTTTAAGAGTTTTAAGGGAAAGAATATTTATATATTATCGCAATAAATTTTGTGTTTCATTCGTGTTCACATCATAACGACGCTTAGTTAACTTATACAATTTTGGTTCACATTTGTTTGTATTTATTTTTGAACTGATAGAAATGGATATTATAAAAATATATGTTTCTAATTTTATATATATGGCGGAAATTTTATGGGCGCAGGCCAGTCATATTTTATGTCTCTGTGATTTCACTGGAAATATATCTTACAGATAGATTATTGAAACAGTAAATCTTTCTCTTTTGTCTTCTTTCCAGCTTAGAAGTATAATACATTTTAAAACAAATTTACGTTCTTTAGTATTTTTAACTCTTTTGTTTAGCATAGGAATAACACAATAAATAACTTGTATGTATATGTACCAAAATGTACCGAAGTGCCTTTTTCAACCTGTATGTAAGTATGTTTGCGGAAAACTCTAATTGGTAATGTTTAATGAAAGTTTCATTGTCTAACGTTTTTCAAACATTAAATTAGAAAATATTTTAATTGTTTCAAGTTATATAGCTAAAAATAAATTTACTTTCAATGGTAAAATGAAAGATGTTATGGGAACTAAAAAAAAAATTTAATTGGTATATAAATGTTGAATAAAATTAAAGTATACGAACGTGCTTTCAATTTACGTCAAATATATTTCGGAATTTAGTTATTGTGTTATTTTAATTGCCGTATTTTCCGTTAAAATCAGTGTTCAAACATTGCTCATTTCTATGTCTTGAAATATTAATTTTTCATGTATCATTTTTCTGTTGTGATTTAATATTTAATAAAACAAATAGTTTAATTTCATTTGGGAGCATACAATTAATTTCTTTTAAAAAATAGCAAATAGGAAATAATTAGTTAAAAAGTAAAGTTTACGACAATTATGAGGAGGCCATAAGTATTTTTCTAAGAAAAATAAGTTTAAAAAAAATGTACCAAAATGTCATATTTTATTTCTTGCATATTACTTCAATTCGATATGGTAGCTTTCATGTAACTTTTAACCACTTTTAAATCAACCCACAATACTTTTGAGAATACAATGGATTAACACTGCTATAAGGTATTTTAACGACTACTGTGAACGTACCGTCCGAAATCTTATTTCATATAGAGTGGGTGCTGTATTCCTGCGTCATAAGGGAGGAAGCTTAGAAAACTCCCAAGCACACACCTCCTCCAGAGATATGTATTCAAAAATCAGCTACGCTATATCTATCTAATGTTGTTCAACAGTGGCTGGGATTGAACACGGGATCTTTCTCTCTTTGGAGCGGTGTTCGTCTACAAGTCCATGGTGAACCCAAAGCCGCAATTGTTGTAGCAGAAGAATGAAAATTTAAGTCGTATATTATGAAAAATTTTGAAAATTGTTATACATATTTTGAAGTATAATATAGTTAATGGCTATGAGTATTTTACAGACTAATTAAAGGAAACTGTAATTTCAGTAAATAAAATAAGTTATGACCAAAAAAAATTACAGTTGAAGAAATGACGGGAAAATTCTGAACTTAAGATGTATTATAATCCTCTAATATGTATTATTTACTAGATATATAAAAAAATTTCTTTGATTGAATTTACAAATACTTTAATGTGATTATTTACATAAATATTTCACAATTTATTTAAATAATAGTCAGTATTTCACTCAGATGTTCTGCTTAAATCATTACAATTACATTTATTTTATTTCATAATTTATACCGTCTAAATTTTCAGTGATAACAGCTTAAGTTTAATCACCAAACCAAAAATCATTTTTTTTTCTTTCTCCATTTTACTGCCATATGCTATGGTCATAACTATGAGCTACAAGTACGGTCATGTACGTGGTGAAAAAATCATTGGCTGATGCAAAATATTACCCATGAACTATTGTGTGAAATGTTTTGTTAATATTCACAGACTAGAAAAGATCAAAATATATTTTGCATCCCATCTCTGATCATTACACATCTCATTTTAAACTTACGTAAGGACATCAGTGAAATAAAGAATAAAAATACATTCTCATGATATATAAGAATATTCTGTTTAAGGAATTTCAGATAAATTACAGGTAAAAGGTAAATGAGAAATTATTTGAAGTAATATTGAGCAATATAAACAATTACTTTCTTGACTACTTATTTACAATTTACAACTAAACAAAATAAAAATATTTTCATTTGCAAACAATCTTATTCTTGCCATGTTATACAAACATCAAATTCCTACTATTTGTACCATTAATTACATAAAGTAAATAAATCAAAATCAAATATAGAAAAGCTTGCAGTTTTATTATTAATTTATGATTTGTTTCATAATATTAGATTATATTTATCATTTTTTAGTAATTATGCATCACATTAAATTTAATTCTTAAACTAAATACAATAAGAAGTCATATGAAACTAGTTAATATTAACATAAAAATTAAAAAAATTACTTACTGATGATATGTTAGCATACGGTAAAATCTGTAACGTATGAAAAGAGGCACATGATGAGATAACTGCAGATTCATTTTAATTTTATGAGATCTACATAATTGTTTTTTCAGAACGAAAAAACAGTTACATAACAAAAAATCCATAACCAAACCATGAAACTCGTTTTTAGCCATACCTCTAATTTTCCTTTCTGAATAATATGTCTCCTCTGGAAACAAAAGAAAATTATTTTTCTGTGCAACGTCTTCTGCATGAGGGTTTGATGCTACAGAATAATTCTGCTTCCCCTAGGAAAGAAACTTTTCTCTCAGGGAAAATTTCCTGCTTGAAGAAATAACATTCCAAACATAGACATGAGTAGGAAAACCTAGATGCTGAAATATGGAACTAGAGTGCTTTAATAAAGCAATATTTATATGACATACAATAGAAATTAATATTTTAACACATACAAATACAAAGGTATGGAAATTACCAATGTAATTATATTAAATATGTAAATAATCCTACATACTTGAGTAATATGAATTAAACTAGCGGTATTTTTATTGAGTTTGCTTTTTCTAAGAACAACTTCAAAATGTGAATGTTGTAAGGATAAAATTCATCGTACATGAATTTGTTCATGAATTCTGAAGTAACCAAAATAAAGGATTGTGGTCTGTTTAAGTGATAAAATCATTAGGCTGTCTAGATAACACTTCGATTCCTTAATTTCATAGTCAATTAAGAAACAATTTTTATATTTTTCAATATTGTTATATAATTACTTATAATTTTTTTTGTCCCTGTATTCTTTTGGATGCTCTTCGTCATCACATATTTGAAGTAGAACTATGCTAATACTTGTAATTTAGATGCATCGCATTGTTCATTTAAATTATCTAGCACACCAATTCTGTCTGCTAGATAATTTTGATTTCAATTCATAGAAAGCTCTTTCTCACACATCATTCCAATGAACAGGACTCTTTTTAATTCTGCTCTTTAAGAAATTTGTGGAAGGTGTAGAGAATAAGGAAAATTTTGGTATTTGCTTGTGGTGCAGGTCCTAGAAATATCTTTTATTTTGTTCAAATAAGTTACCCAAATACTTAACTAAATTTTGGCGAACTTGTATTTTGATAGTTTTATTCGCACATTTGATTCTGGGGTTTCTTCAATATTTCGTTCAAATAAAAGTTCATTCACATGAATGAATGAACTTTTATTTTGTTTATTTGTTTCCCGCAAAATGAGAATTTTGCGAGAAAATAGCAATAAAAACAAAATGCAAAATGATAATGGTAAAACAAAATCAAACTTTTTCAGCAGTTCCAACATGAATAAACTATTGTAAAAATAAATCGCTTTTAGTCTAAATAATATTATTACTAATCGGCAGTGCCCAAGACAAGCAATCATAAATGACATACTTTGAGTTTTTTTATTCAATGGTACTTTCCAGCAGTTCTCTAGTCTTAGCCATTAAGCTAATAATGGCTAAAACTAGAGAATTACTAGTTATTAAGTTAATTTCTTCTTTGTGGAAAGAGGACAGTTAAAACAAGATAGATAATATCAATGAATTCACGTTTGCTTACCCTAATCTTAATAATCTTAAACACAACAGTTATATTTTGTACAATATTTGTATTAAATATTTTAATACGTTAAATATTTTGAATGTGTAAAAATACAGGGATTACCCAGAAAGTTCTTAATTTTTGCCTACGAAACTCCAAGATAAGAGTGTTAATGAATTAATAAACTTTATGTAAACTACTAATTAAAATCATGTGTTTTAAAGAGGCCTACAAATTGTATTTTTTTTTTGAAAGCCAACATAAATTAAATATGAAATGAGCATTATTTGTCTATTATTTCTTCAATCCCTAATATATTTACGTGATTGGTGCTTGTTGAATTTAAGTTGAACAATTCCAGAGTTTGTTACCCACTTCAGTTTCTGTCAATAGATGTGGCTTGGAATTATTTTAAACTATGTATCACTATTGAAACATCCACAGTCTCCAGATGATTCTGAACTCAATAACTAATGCTATTATTAGAGCCACAGTGTCCTTATGGTAGAACAGAACCATAAGGTCCCAGGCTGGATCCGCTGCGCAGTGAAACTATGGAAGATGGGTGCTGTGTTTCTGTCTTCTGCATGGAAGGTGGGTGAATGAGAGTTTTCGGGGTTTTCTCTTTTGTGACACGTTAATACGGTCTATTACTTATAAAAGTCCACCGGGAAGGCAATTTATGTGGTGGATTCTAAGAATATTTACAATGGCTCTCGGGAATTAAATTGTTCACTACTCAAATCACTAGAATTCTGAAGTTTGAAATTTTAATTTACATGTTAACACCTACAAAAACGATATTTTATTACATTCTCATAATTTTTTTAACCATTCTCTCTAATAATATATTTCCAATAGACCTGAGCTTTTTTAAAATTTCATATTCTCATTATTTTTTTAACCATTCCCATCAAAAATGAAATTAATAACATTATTATGTTTCATAACTTAAAATATTTTTGTATGTAATCCACATGCATATTACATGTAAGTACTTCTAACTAAACTAATTCTGGTATTATACTGCACCCTTTTTCAAAAATTATCTGCTCTTATTAGAGTTAAAAATATTCTTTTTTTAATATTTTTTATTTTTTTAAGCAAAAACTTACTTATTATATGCAAATTTTTTTTCTAAAATAATCTTTATAACGTGCTAGTAGGACGAGTTTGCTGGTTTTCGTGGGCCGCAATTTCCAGTGGAAATTTTGGCGAAAAAAAATTGAGGTGTGAAATAAATAACGATATTTGCTATTTAATTTGCTGTATACAAAATGCAGTTTTACACCACGTACAGAGATATTAAATGCATATCAAATGAATGAAGATTGGAAAACTTGAGAATTCAGATTGATGAAAATATTAAAGTTGGAGCTCTCTTCCAATGCATTGAAAGATTTTTTCAATGCAAAGAACTGGAATAAACATAAATACATTTTCTACAGTCGACAAAGAAAATATTTTTGCAAAAACTAAGGAAATAATTGTTTTTGAAGATATGGAGCAAAAAAGGAAGATTTGCTGTCATGATTTATTTTATCCTTATCTACAACAATAACGTGTTTTGAAAATGGGGAAAAAGTGTCACATATATCCTTTCTCGAATCTAGCAAACTACCAAATATGCGTCATCATAACAGGGACTTCGTATCAATATCAACAGTGATTTCATATCTCCAGACACTTCATATCAACAGTAAGTTCATATCCATACAGAGTTCGTATCATAGTGATTTCATAAAACAGTGACTTTAAATCCACTGTAAGTTCATATCAACAGTGACTTTATATCCACAATGAGTACATATCAAAAGTGATTTCATATCAACAGAGATTTCATATTAACCGCGATTTCATGTCAACAGTGATTTCATATCAACAGTGACTTCATTTTCACAGTAAGTTCATGTCAACAGTTTCTTCATATTAACAGTAACTTCATATTCAGGTGACTTATCAACAGTGAGTTTCTATCCACAGTGAGCTCATATCAACAGCGACTTAATGCAATATAAAATTAATGATACACGCAGTATTTAAAGTTTCAAAATGAAAAAGTATTTATTTTAAATTTGGCAAAAACAACATTCTGACCTAAGTTTTATTTCATTTTTACTTAGGGCAAAATTCGGTACAACATAAGGATTTTATAGAAACACTAAATATATTTTTAAAGTAAACTTTCTCATTGATGTTTCGTTGGGATTATGAGAGACAAAAATTAGACAGACACTTCACGCAAAATGAAAGTTATTTTAAAACAGATTATTAGCATAATATTCTAATTGAAAATGATATTAAAGTTTTCAGTTCTGCTCCTCTTTGACTTTTTCAAAATTTAATTAGAATCAAAATGCATTAATAAAAACAAATGAATGCAAATTTTTATTAACGTTATTACGTTTAAAAGTAGACACTGACATGTATTTTAATAATTTGAAGAAGAATGCCTAAAAAACTGAAATGATATTCAGTAGAAGTCCTATATTATTAAAGCGTTAATTTAATCTAGTAGTTTTTTGTTATCTTCAATAATTGGCTGAAAAGCTGTAGAAGAAAAATAAAGTTGACACAAAGTAAAATTATTTTCTTCTGTAAGAAAAGTAGAGTGACTGCAAAATACATAAAATGGCACGTATCATCTGTAAAACGAGGAACCAACTAATTATTTAAAAAAAATCGTATAAAAATAAGAAATGAAAATTTTTCAGATTAAACAGTGATATACATAAATCTAAGAATTATCTCCACGTGACATTTTTAATTTTTCTTTAAAATAGGAGCTTGTTTATCGATTGATTTTTGGAGTTGATGAGAAAAGTTAATTTTGTATTAATTAATAATTTATTAATAGATAATAATCATGATAATTAATAGTTTATTTTATGTTATTAAATTTTGTCAAATAAAATTTAGATGCATATTTCAACAAAGATTTAAAATGTTGTAGTCGAATTTCGAAATTCTTAAGAAATGAGAAGACAATAGAAAGTTTTTCAATATGTTTTTCAGAAAACATTCTCTTTTCTGATTTTTTATTTAAAGAATAATTGATAATTTTGTATATTTTATAACCAAAGTTGATACTTTTATATGCCGGAAAATTGTATTTATTAGATTCCATCATATTAATAGTCAGTCTAATAAAAATAGTCAGTAAGGAGAAGATGGTAGAGGGACTTATTTAAGAATTATTCGAAATTTTACTTTAATCCCGACAACGTCAAGATAGGACTTCAAAATTATAAGAAAATGATATCAAGAAAATACGATATTAAGATCATGAAAAGCTCAAATAAAAACTCAAAATTTTTCAAAAGTTTACTAAGTACGAGCTTATAGGAGTTTTTTTTTATTTAAATGGTATTTTAATTTTAATTTATGCATAAAGTGCGCATTTTTATTTTTGTTTGATAGCAATAACATTTACATAAAATCAGTCTAACTTTATGATTATATTTTCAAAATTTTATTAGCTCAATCACGTCATACATTAATTTGCATACTGATTCTCAATTCATTCAATGGCAACAAAAAAATTGCAAGAACTTTCCTTTTTACATTGTATGTAAATAATATTATTTTTCGAAATATTATCAGCTCTAGTGAAATGTTTTTATATCAATGAAGTTTTAATATAGAAATTTTCGTTAATCTGCGCTTTAGGTCCCATACTCTGCCAACTTGGCGATAAATGCACCAAGCGTGGTAAACCAGACGTTTTTATACCTAATGAGCTCTTTATGGTAACCTCCGGAGGAAATAATTTTCGCTTTTCCGCGCATGCTCATTAATTGGTTTTTTCTTTTAGCATTTTCATTGGTCGTTAATTAGTTTCAGTTTGAAAAATTGGTCATTTTCATTGATTGCTAATTATTTTAAAACCGTTAGAAATCGTATTCTATTATCGCCATGACAACAGCGTTTTTGAAAACCCGTCAAGTACGGGACCCACAGCACACTTTCGCTAAGTTGGTGGAGTAGGGGACCTAAAGCGCATTTTCACTGAAATTTTATGTTAGAAGCAATTCCTTTGTATAAACTCTTATTGATAATTTTAAATCAACATTAAAAATAACTAACGAATTTAATAAAATTTAAGAAAGAAACGGTAAATTTTCTGCATATTTAGCCCGGGAAAACTTTTAAAATTGTCAACAAATTTAGCCACTAGGAAAAATGTTTGACCACCATTTGAATTCTTTTTGATATTGCCCTAAAAAGAAGTCTTTCAAATGAAATATCACTCTGAACATTTCCAGTATATATTTCTGAGTATAAAGTAAAATGTATACTTTAAAGAATCAGCAGCCAATATATTCTTTTTATCAAAAGTGAAATGAAAAATTGAGTTATTTCACTTAAGATAAACAGATATATCAGAGTCTTTTATTTCCCGTTTTGAGAGAAAAATTGCCAGTTGAGAGGACGAGGTGCTTAGAAAAGCTTATTTGGCGATGGTAGAGTACCTGCCAATATCTAGATAAATCAAAATTTTTCGAAAAACTCACTCCCACTGGTCACAGGTGCCCGTAACAGTCGATTATCGGCACCCGTTCCTGACAAAATTTCCTGTTCTTTATTCTTCATATCTGGAATGAAGTGCTTTCAATTTAAGAAGACACTGAAGGGGGAACTGAACCGCTCAAATCGTTTCTTTAAAAATATATAAAAAAAATTCAAGTTTCATGAAACCTAAAAATAAATTTTCTTATTTCGATACTTTCAATATCTTTCGTTTACGATAAAGATTACTATAAGATTTTTGTGACAAAAAAGAGGAAGTCATTATAGCGTCATTTTTATTTATTTCACGTTTCCTTAAAATGTATTAAAAGAAATGAATTTATGTAAAACTTTTCAACTAACCTAAAAAGTAAATATATTACTTTAATGTAATACATTTACTTTTTCAAACCGTTTAAATTTTAAATATATATGTATATCTTTATCTATCAATCTATCTATCTATCTATCTATCTATCTATCTATATATATATATATATATATATATATATATATATATATATATATATGTGTGTGTATATATATATATATATATATTGCTCAATTTTTCAATAAAAAATTTATTCCTCCACTCAAATTAAAATACATTTCTGAAACTTGTAGTGTATGACACTTGGTGTTAATACAGTTTTTTTTAAAATATTAAATTAAATAATTTGAGTTTTATATGAGAAAAATATGGTAATGTATAGGGGAGCCATCTGTTGGCGTAAACAGTTACTATCTTTACATTTCTTACTTTCTTAAATTTAATTATTTTTATTATGTAAATGAATTGATTACTTCATTTGAAACTTCAACTTTGTGGTTATAAAACAGTTTAGCGAGAGAGATAAAGAGTGTGTATGTATGAAAGAGAGAGAGAATTTTTTGTAACTTAAAAAAATGAATGTAATTTATTTACATAAAAGACTTTCTGCAATAGAGTAAAGTCAAAGATTTGTCTTGCAATATCAAAGCTGGTAGAGCATCGGCGTAAAATATTCATTTTTTCGGATCAAAACTAGTCGAAACATAAAAAAAGTGAAGCAATAAAGTAAACAAACAAACTGAATTCACAAATGAAAAATGTGAAATTTAGAAAAAAATAATTATAAAATGAAATTTTTCTGCTGTTCTAAATGGGAATTGACTTTAAAAAATATTTTAATATATTACTTGTTGTTTAGAAACTAACTATTTCAAATAAATCCATGAAAATTTTGAGACATTTATGAATTTGAAATATAATATTTGGGTGTTTTAAGAAATATAAACTATCGCATCTGATTTTTTCGGTTTTTTTTTTGGTAGAAATCTACTCTACTTTCTGCTATCAAAATATTCCTCATATGAATACAACTTTATTTGCATTTTTATTGTAAAGAGTTTTTATTTATTATTTGAAATGTAAAAATAATAGCACTGTTTTCTTCTTTAAAATGATATGTATATGTTTTTAATATTAATTAATATTATTTATAGGATTCATAATGCATTTCACTTCTAATGTACTAATATTAATCTTATTTAGTTTTATACAAAATATGGTTAAAAATTATATTTGCTGAGAAAATATTTACTTGATAAATAAATAAATCTTATGATTTTTGAAAATTAACTTTCTTAATTGCTGTGAAATGAATAATAGTGGTGGCATTCAAACTTTAACTGCTTAATAGGAATTTTGTGAATAACCTATAACACCCAGTAAATAAATCTTTCGAAATAACTAACCGGAGGGTGTAAATTCTTCCTAAAACCTCTCATAAAAAAGACATAGATGCTTAGGATGTCTTTTATTAATGTCACGTGAAAAGCAAAAAAATTACTATTTCATATGATATTAATAAAAAAAAAGTTTTATACACTTTTGTCTGATGCTAATTTGACATGCTTGATGGATTTGGAAGTGAAGAATACAATTACGGTATTCATTTTATAAGAAGAAACTATTTCAAACAGTTATTCAATTAATTTCATTCAAATAAATAAAAAAAAGCATAACAAAGGAATCAAACAAATTAAGTGATGCATTTTTGTAATAAGAAAATGTACTTCACTAACTAATGCAATCTGAATAACTCAATTAATTTTACATTCCTTAGTCTAAATCCTTCAACATTTAGTAAAATATTATAGCTTTATGCGTAAAATACCTTTCATATAGTTATGTGTAATCAGCCACTTGTAATATATTCTCCTACCTAATAATGTTATTAACTTATTTATTTATTCAAGTACTGCAGAAGCTTCCTTCCTCTTTATTCTAAGAAGCACATTTCTGTTAAGTTCCATTTAACAAGTTTTCCTTGAATTCGAAAATCATAGAGGATGGTATTCCAAAAGATATAGTTAAGCAAATAATTTAATTAATGTGTTAGTGGTATCTATTATCTGGGAAATGAATTTATAACGCACATTATTTTGGAAGAGATATCTCTGCACTAAGCAATTCATTTAATTCTGTCCTCTGAAGAGAAAGAATTTCCCTTGCCGCTGAAATTCCTTGTGACACGACAATATCGGTTTCTAACAGCCATTCTTTCTGTCTTTTAGGTTAATAGTTCCTTGCATAGTTGGAGTGCTTCCAACTATAAGAATGGGCTGTATTTGTCGCCAAAGAAACCACTGGAACTATAGATCTCAGATCTTTTATCTCCTTAAACGGGACTCGTAAGAATTTGCTGGAAATCTTATCAGACTAAGATTTGGAAAGGTGTTCGGAAAATATTGGATTTATTGTATGAAATATTTTTATCTGCTTAAATGTGTTTCCTGTTGAAATATTTTCTTGTGATATCACTTATTAGGAAATTTTATACAGAAGCGATTGCATCTATTGCTGATTTAGATCATAACATTAATATAGATTATTTGCATACTAATTTGTAATTCGCAAAAACTATTCAGCTTTATATGATGAAGAGAGATTCATTATTAGATACATTCATCTAAAATGAAATAACCTCAATACTTTTAAATAAATAGAATGCGTTATTTTAATTATTTATGACATTATGTTATAGAGTGAAAAAACTTATTCGATTTAGTATAAAGATGAGAAGTAATTAAGTTCTGTTTCTTATATTCCCAAATCAGTACTGAAAGTTAATTTTAAATTTATTTTCCAGAACTTACTTATTATCCCTCGACCCTTTCCATCAAAATGAATATGTCAACAAAGTTTACGGCTTTATGCCAAAATTCTTTGACTCATTTTATGTAATCCTGATGAAGAATGGGTCTCAAATCCTAAATATTTCCCTCAAATTTTTAAAAAGTATTAAAAATTTGTGGGAAAAATTATTATTAAAATAGTGTTTTCGCTTAACAAAATAATTATGTTTTAATTCTTATTTTAATTTTTACATTGAAATGGTTATCGGAAACGAAAAATAACTTTAAAATTTTCTAGAATTAAAACTAAGAAATATAGAACGAAATCTGACGAAATTGATCTACCCATGCGAGCATTAAATTGTAACATCTGGAAACATATTTCTTTTATGGAAATGGTCGACGGGATAATACGTAAGTACCTATTTTCCTTTTTTTATTATTACTGAAAATTTTTTGTAATTTTGGAATAGTTATTCATTCAGTGCTTACATTATTCGTTTATGCATTAGTTTTCATGAATGAAAAAGAACAACCGTGTAATCAACGTAAGTATACGATATCGCATTATTTTTAGACTTCACTTGTTTGAATTACATGTTTCGGCACATTCATGTTGAAAGCAAAATTTACAATTACATATGCAATGATACATGAAAGGCAACTTTAAAGGTTACGTAATTATTTAACAAGGCTTGTGACTTAATATCAGAGATGGGATGCAGCAATTTTGAATTATAGAATTCCATTGAATTGTACTTAATTCGTTTGATGTTTGGAATATGGGTCCAAAACTTCCAAACTACAAATGAGATGAAGTTTGGGCATATTTTTCTAACAATATATTTCCAATAGACCTGAGCTATTTTAAAATTTCAATTAAGACCATGTTCCTAATACAAAAAGAAAACACGTGGTACCTACTACCCTTTCCAACTGTACTCGAATGTATGTTAACTTAATTCACATTGATTTCTGCAAAATTCTTTCAAACGAGTAGAGTAACAGTTGTTTTAATCTTTTTCTTTCTTAAAGGGAAAGACGCAATTGTTTGAGATACATTCCAATCGAATTTTAAGAAATGGGAAAAATAAAGCTAAAGTAAAAAAAGTAAACAATAGCTGGTTTGCTTTAAAAGAAAATATATCTTAATCAACTTCATAAATTAAACCATTTAAGAATATAATATAAGAAAAATTTATAATTATTACTTATTTAAAAAAAAGTAAATACATTATCAAAAGAAGAAAATAACTGCTCATTCTTGTCACATTTCAAAGCAAATACACAAAAGAGTAAATAAAGTAATAATACATAACAATTAAAGTTTAAGACAAAATTGAAGGAATCATCTGGGATGTTATCATGTAAAAATTTATTACATCTATAATACAAATAGAAAACAAGTAAAATAAACAACATTTATCACATACATAAACACTCTATTTCAATATATCAAAGCAATTGTCAGATATTTAAATACAGATAATTATTAAACTTAAAAAGAGTAAGCAGTAAATGATGGATTCATGAAATATTAACAATAGAAGTTTTAATAAAGCGAATATTTTTCATTAAAAATTCCAATTTACACTCCAGAGAAATTAATATTTCTGTTACCATAACGCCTCTATACCTAAAATTAAACGTCTTACCATTTCAAGCGTAATTGAAAAGCTTATATTAAATACTTGATCATGTACAACCGGCATGTAGTTGACTATGGGAAAAAAGTAAGTATTTCAAATACAGACCTTTAATTCTTTCAAATAATAACTTTTACCACATGGATAATCTGAGAAAATTTTATTCTGGGATTGTATTTATGTGATGGTGACATATTACCACAGATAGAAAATAGTAAATAATAAAAAAGGAAAAGGTATTAATAATTATATTATATAACTTGACAAATTAAAAAGTACATTTCTAAATTAAATGAAGAACAACAAAAATGAACTCATTCTTTTGCAAGTAAGCACTCGGCATCAGTAATTATGTAGTGTAAAAACAGTAAAAACAATTTATTGTATTGAAAAAATGAATACTGTGTTTAAAAGATCAATGTATAAAAGAAAACATAATAGGTAACATTAGCAAAAACTTTTTTTAACAAATTGTTAAATACAAAAAATGAAATTATAAATATTTATATAGCAAAATAATATTTTTCTTTCAGAAATAAAATTGTATTCAAGTAAAATTAATATTTTTATTTCCTTTATTCTTTTAGATAAAAATATTTATTTTCCTATTAATTGGATTACAAGTGCTAAGGTTTTGTCTGACTCTTACTGAACAAACAAGATACTGCTAACAATAGGAAAAACTGGTTGATGTATACAATTTTTTACTTTGAGCTTCTTTCTCGATTGAATAAGAAATTGAAATTTTTGAGTATTTTTTATTTTCAGCAGTAACACTTGAACGCAATTCATTGATTAGTAGATGAAGCATAAAAGTACAAAAACATTGAAAGAACAAAAACAGCTTAAACATTGGAATGTAGAAAAAAAGTACATGATAAGAGTTCACACATATAAAATACTGGAAATCTTTAATTTTTTTTCCTTTGCTTGCATTATCGTTCAAAAAATGTCCAGACACTTCAGGGAATTCATTGAGATGAAGTGTATGAATTATAGTGTCACTTCTGCATAACATACAATTAGGAGACGTCATAATTTTGAGTCTGAATAAATGGTTTGTAAGGCAATCATGCCAGTGTCTCTAGACAAAAATCTGCAACTAAATGAACGAGAGGCAAATGAGATGTTTAAGTCGGATTCTCTCCACCTTATTTTCTTTAACTTAATGTGTTTGTCTTTATCGGAAGTCATTATACTTCTGTTCTTGAATAATTTGTTCAACAGTAAAATATGCTAATGGATGTAGTGGAATTTGTCATATTTCTGTTCCCTTTTTTGGCAAGAAATCAGCCATTTCATTTGGTGTATACCACAATGTGCTGCAGAAACCCACTGCAGAATGATATAGTTATTTATTATGCTTAAATTAGAAATACAGCCTTTGGTTCTTTGCGAATCAGTTGATTTCTGGAAAAGGATAGCTTGAATTGCAATCTTTGAATCTAAAAAGGTAACAAACAGCCTTACCAAAACTCCCTCACCTAGAAATCAGTTGTTCAATTTCCACCCTAATGACTCCTCCTCCCTATCAAATGGTTTGGTAAAAGGACAAAAGAAGGAATAATAACCAAACTAATATGAGAAAACACCAGCTCACTCATTTCCCTATCGTTAAAAACGGGATCCACCTGTGTACATATGCAACCAGTCCTCAGTGGGATATTTAAATTTGTACAAATTACATTAGCCTAGCATTTGTTCATTTTTTTCTATTACAACATTCTTCCTACTTATATCACTTTTAGCTGACAACATAATGATGATGATGCTGTTTTTGGTGCAAGGATATATCTCTTTATCTAGATAATAAATGCTGTGAACTTGAAAATCTGATGTTCATAACTGGCAAATATTGTTGGTTTTATTTCATTGCAGTTTTGGAACCGAAATAATCAAATTTTAATATTCGATCAATTATTTTTAATTCTGGAAATTATATTTAAATATTCTTTAAATAGCATGTTTAATTCTAAATGATGAGCCATGTTGGAGACCATATTGAGGTAATTCTTACACTAAATCTTTTTCGTATATAAGCTTTTTTGTTTTTGCATTTTTACGGAACGACTAAAAACAATACCCAGACTATTATACCCTTTCTATCAGCATGAACAATAGAAACCTGACAAGAAAAAGCCATCTTTACTTTTTTTATCTCCAGAGTCTGCGTCATCCATCTTCATGAAATAACAGGGATCGATTTTCATCTGATTACTTTTTGTTTGTTTAATCAGCCATAGTAAACCCTTGAAGTGATCGTTCAGTAAACTGTAACAGACATATGCTATCGGAAGAACTCAGTCCACCTCTGTGAACACCAAGGATTTTGCCGCTCTTGATGTCGTTCCAATCCTTTGTTTTTCCTAAGATGACAGTAAAACCACTGTCAACTAACGGGTGTATTAATTGCTTTATATTAATGGAAATGACATGACCAACTGATTAGTACAGTTGTTATGCCGACAGATTCGAACAGGTATGCGTATTCCTAGTAAAATAGCCACTCAGAGTATAAAAAGAGATTAGTTATTAATCGAAACCAGTAAGATATTTGATAATATTGAATAAAATGAGTTTATGAGCATCACTATATACACTCAGTAGCATTGAAAATAATGCACGAACGATAGACCAGGTGGGCAACACGTCACCTTCACCAGAGTGGGGTTTTCAAGTCGATAATGAAGTCCCTTTCAAACTGGCTTGACCATGCGAAATGTTTTCTCACACATCTCCCTGGCATTTTTCGCGTTCTGAAGTCCTCCTAGCTCCAAAATGAGATAGTCACGCTTCTTATTCTTTCACATTCAGCCCATTTTCTTAGTGCAGCTCCATTGCCGGGTGTATAATTATTCACATTGTATAAATTGCATATCGAATCGCATTTTACTTACTGTAATTTTCTTCTATCTTGGTGTGATATTTTCAATGTTCTGGAGTGCATATAAAGATTCAGTTATTCTCTGAACTTACTGTGATTCTCATTTTTATGATCTTTAAATATATGAATGAATTCTCGTAAAATTATAAAGAAGTTGAATTATTTACATTAAAAGGAAATTTTCAGATCTTTTTATACCGATTGATATTCTTACTCTCGACTGTCCGGTGTTTCAATCTCGTCATACACTAATTTTGCATGCTCATTCTCACGTCATTTAATGACAATGCCAAGAACTTTCTTGTTCACCTTGTAGAAATTCTATTCAATGTTTGACCACTAACTGCTCAATAATACTCATAATTTAAGTTGGTGAGCTCAGTAGTTCTGTGATAGTACTGGTGAGATCTGTGGGGTGGAAAATATTATGTATTATAGTTTCACAAAATATACTCAGATGTTCTGTAGAAAACTGAGCTGGAATATTTAAACAATATACATCAAATAAATTAAAGGAAATTTATATAAAAGTAATGCAACAAAACTGGTGATATTATTCTTTTATATAAAGATAATTTGTCTCTTTGTAGGTTAGTACTTAGAAAAATAATGGAAATGATACTCATAAAAAATGACAGAGTGATGGTAGTCAAGACTGCATTTGGTGTACTTAAAAGTGAAATTAATAAAACTTTTATTAATTTCACTGGAATTTACTAGAATATAATATTTGAGCTGTGTTTTTGATTTGAATATCCTATTCTGTATAAGCAAACATCTTAAAAAATTGCATTTGTATTCAGTTGTTTATTTGCATAAGATATTTACAATTGTGATTATTATGTTGGCAATAACGTCGTATGAAACTTTCAATTTATGATATCGTCTATCACAGACCAAGTGTCATCTAACTTCGTTTTTGTGTAAGAACAGTTGACCTCTTCAGTTTCTGATATCTTCTGTTGGTGGAATTTTTTTTATTCTGAAGTTTTGTTTCTATAAGTTTTCCGGCAACATGTAGTTTTTCTGAGCAGTTTTATTCGAACTTTTGTAAGTCTTGCGTGGGATTCAACATTGCGGTGTTCAAATTTTGCTCCTCCGGTTTTTTCTTTACAAAACAATTTTGGAAATGTCTCTCTTCTCCTCAGTAATTTTTTTTCCTTTTATTTTTCTTATTTTTTCTTCAGAGATCCCTAAACAATGTTTATAAATAAAATTTGAATTTTACTATAAATGTGTGTTCATTATGAAACTTCAAAATTGTGTAGCTTTTATCTTACAGAATGCTCTTGTATAAGAAGCTTAAATAAATGAAAGGAAGTTTTCTCCATTGTGCTATCACTTAATTGTTGGCGAGTAAATATTGTTTTTCTTTTCACCAGATTTAATGAAGTCGAAGCAATCTGTTGTTACTGAGTACGCCATTGTTCTCTCATGACTTTATCTTTGTCTTAGAAAATATTTTTCCCCATTTTCCTTACAAATTAAATATGTTACTTGTTTATTAATAGAACATTTTTGGGTTAAATCACTTTGGGATTTTATTCTTGTGGTTTCGTTCTTATATTCATATTTGTATTCATAAAAATGTTATACTTCGACAATTATCCTCTGACTGAGCATCCCCGATTTTCAAAGGACAGGTTAAATTTAGCAAATTCTGCTCATCCCTCGATTTTCTTGCTCTATTGAGATACACATCCTGCGTTTTCACTGTTAAACAATAATATATATTATACAGGGTGAGTCTAAATTGTTTTTACAAATTAAGATGAATGATAATAACCATCCCTAGCCTAGCAATAATTACATAGGTCCGCTTTCCACTCTGAGGGGCAGAAAAGAGGAATTCTCACCCGAATATATAACAGTGATGGGTAAGCGAATGAATAATACCAGAAGTTTCACGATCATGTTTATTTTTAAGTACACACAGTAAATACTCAAAATACCGACCAGTTGTAAAGTTGCACATTTTACACCAGCAAATGTATGACTGGCGCACACTCTCCAAGATTCCCGGAGTTATGTTAATTTTGCATTTGACAACAATGATTCTAGCCACGAGATCTTGAGCTGAGTCCACAAGTGTTTCATATAGTAAAGATTTCATGTACCTCTAGAAGAAAAAGTCGAGTGGGTTGAGATCCAGTGAGCGAGGAGGCCACGCCACGGGTCCGCTATGTCCAATCCATCTTGCGGAATAGCATTCGCGAGAATTTTCGGACGATGTTATCAAAATAATACAGAAGTGATGATGTTGCTCCGTTTTTAAAAGACAATGTTTACTCTGATTGGCTTTCTCCGGTAACCATAAGAATAAAATGCTGCTTCTTCTCAGTGAAACTCTGCATACAGTAAATTCGTGATAGATTGTTGATGCGTTTCTACTTCCCTGTTTTCTGCATCTCAGAGTGGAATATAATACCATATTCTTCTGTAATTATTGCTTGTATGGATAAGTAATGTCACCCTTAATATTTTGTTAAAACATTTTAGAATAATCCTGTATACAGTATTACATGTTTAATTTAAGGATTTAATTCGAGTTAATCATCCACTAAATTATGGTACTTCAAAGTACTTTTGTATTTATCACTCTAACTTTGCTATGTTTTCCCCCTTTTCTAACAAAATATGGCTTCTAGAAAACTTTCAAAATTGTCAGAATATACATTTCTAACTTACCACGTACTAATGTTGATTTTAGTTATGATAGGGATATGTATTTTTCGGACTGCTCCTGAGATAGTGGAATTAATTTTTATGGATCAATAAATTTGGATCAATAAATTTGGATCAATTATGGATCAATAAATTTGCTAAGCCTTGGGTTTTATTATTATTCTGATTATTTTAAGAGAAAAAAATGCAAATTTTAATACTCCAATATATATATAAATATATAATATCTGTAAAAAAATTCTCAATTTTTGAAGTTGTTTTTGTCTATAATGATGCAGTCTGAGGGTTAAGTGAGAGATAGTTCTTGCATTTATTTACGTGTAATGTAGCATTTTCAAGTCACCTTACGTAACAAATAATTTTCAACGGGAAATGGTATTTTCCTTTCCACAGCTGTGAATAACTTTCTAGAGGCAAACTGTAGTTGAAAGTCAGTGTTTTGATATGCCTAAAAATGAGGTACTGCATGTGACGGAATTGTTGTTGCACCACCATGCTCATCTGTACCTAGGCCTGTGTCGGGCTCTACCAATTTGATGGAAGCAGTCGGGTGGTAGTCTTCGTAATTTAAAAGGAGCAGAAGACACCAATGTATTTGACCAGCCACTAACAGAAGTATCATTTCACTTGGCGCACATTACAACCAAGACATTTTTAATGTGCCCCAACTGCCTTTAAAGAACACAATGATTCTTCAATTAAGCCAGGATTCAAACTCACTACCTTCCGGTTACTGAATATGCTCTAACCAACCAGGCCACAGTGATTATGCATGTGACGAGTGGTAGATTTAAATTTTAGTACCTTGTATATTCAAAATAAATTATGAAGAATATTTGAGATTAACCAAAGTGGTTCATGATAACGCGTGTAACAATGGGCATGTGAAAAATCAAGTGTCAACTACGAATTCATTAACTAGATTTAAAATTACTTAAATAGTAAGCAAAATGGTGACACCATGACACTGTGCCCCGTTTTCATTCAGATACTGTAAAATAAAGTTAATTAATTTCAAGTTATCAAAATAAAACAAATCAAAATAGGAATTTCCTTTAATTATTAAATACCTATTGTGTAATGTGTAGAAACATAAAACTTTTCCCACATTGATTTTCGAAAATGGAAATTATTCTGAATCGATTTTCTGCTTAACAATTTATTTTCTTTTCTAAAATGCAATAACTTCTACGGTGTTTTTTCTTTTTAGAAAGTGTGTTAATTGGCTTAATTTTCTTCAAAATTTATGAAATGAGTGCGGAGTTTGTTAAGAACAGAATATTAAGGGACAAAATTGTTAAGAATGCCCTAGGACAAGCATTGATTGGCGAAAATCGTTGCTTTGAACTTGTTTGCACTTTTAAGTTTTTGCTGGAAAGTAAAATTTAGCTGTGCATAATGATTATATCTATAAAGAATTATGTGTTTCGGGAAATCAGTTATTATTGGTTGTAAATTTTTCTTAAATTTAAAGTTCAGGATAAAAGTTTTGGATGGAAATTAATGACTAATAGTTTTATTCAAATTATGGAAATATTTTATTTTAGAGTCTTAATTTCTTCCTATTATTAGTCTATTGTTCTTGTATTAGTGTAAAAAATTTTGAATTTCTAACAAACTTATTTAATCCCTAAATACTCTTACGGATAATTTAAAGTTGAATGTTAAGTATGTAATATAAATACATACTAAAGAAAAATCTAAATTTTCTTTTTTGCGGAGCAAGACTACTAGCTCTTGAGAGCCACTGTTCCCCTCCCTCCCCAAAAAAATTTAATAAATTTCAGAGAAAACTAATGACCTTAACAACTGACCATATTCGTTTTTTATCTTGTCTAAGTGAAAACACAGTTTTTTTTATCCTAAAATAAAATCGCATTAAGCAATTTGTTAACGATGAAATTGACTGATTTGTGAGGTACTTGAAATATTCCCTTTGATTACGCTGGTCAGACTCTTTCTATATTTAATTCAATGTGTTTCTATTCATCAGCATATTGGAAAAACCGAAAAAAACATTTGCTTCTGTAATAACACCGTCGAATAGAGGAGTTGATCGAGATGGATCCTAAAGAGATTCACCAATATGGCATGGCAATCAAAGATAGAACAGGCAAAGACGTGAGAGAGTTCGTTGTCTATGGATTGAAGATCACTTCTATAGCTCGCTGTAGAATATATAGCATAACGCAGTACAGTATATAAGTAATTTTAAAAAAAATGATTGAATTCAATTATTACAATTTTCAAATTTTTAAAAGGAAGCTATGAAGAACACCATTTTATTTCACATGGGATTTTGGTATCCAGAAGTGGTCAGTCAACACAATTCTAAGATTAATATACAATGAAATGTCTGGCATACGCAAATATCACGAGTTATTTTTTCATTTCAAAACACAGGTTGTGTCACTAAGTTACTGGTACCCCATTTTTTTACTGTATGAATCTGCTAAGCGAGTTATTCGGCAAAATAGAGGACTGATGGGGAAGAAATGGGGAGAAAGCAAACAATCTCATTATTCTGAGCCATGGGTAAAGGACAAAGTGTATCTTGGTTTGCAACCATCTTGACAAACCACATCTGCGAGGAGCATTGAACAATACCGAAGATTTAATAATCATAATAATTCAGAGCAGCAATTTCAGTTAGCTTAGGTATCGAACCCTCTATCTTTACCCACAAGACACCACACAAGGCAGGGATAGAATTTAAATTAAGTTATTAGCAAGGAATACATTTCCACTGCCTATTTATTTTGAATAAAGCGACTAAAATAAGTAACTCGTATTGAATTGGTACTATCATATAAAATCTATACTTATAAATATCTCTTTGAGCATAAGATACAAAATCCACACAAATATTTAATTTTATAAATAGTGAGCAATATAGGAAAGTAAAAATAGAAACGAATACCAACACAATCACTTTAGGTTTCGACTACGGTGTCACGATTCTATGATTTCTCTGATAATGGTACAAAATAAATATCTAAAGTTATGCTTACAAGCCTCCAAAACTTCACAAAAGTAAAAACAGAAATTAAATAAGATTTATAAGAAAAACTAAACAAATAAAAATGAAAGGCCACACAAACAAATACACCCAAGAGGAATTAGATTAGTGATGCATCACAAATAAATGTGAATTCCTAACAAACCAAATTATATTGAATAAAGGCTTAAATCATTGATAATTGATTTAACTCCCTAAAACTCTTTTCAATTAGTTTTTAGAAACTGTATTTGAAATTAAAATTAACTA
>JAPDSC010109856.1:92731-108771 GCA_026290005.1 Latrodectus geometricus
GTATTTTGTGAAAATTAATCTAAGCACTATCAGAAAAATCATGCTATGATACTTCTTATGCAGTTCTTTAGGAAATCTGGATTCTGTTACTTGTTCTTGCAATTTTACTTCTAATTAAAATCAAGCTGATCTATGTATTTTACTGAACCCACGTCATATTAAGCGGTAATCGATACTTAGGATTTTAACTTATTGTTCGCAAATTGTAAAATATTATTTATTTGATTAAGGTTTTTACTATTCTTTGAAAGTAGATAATATTTAGTATTTATAGAATCAGGCAAAAATACAAATACATAAATAATCTAATAAACTCTTTGCTGTATTCTGATATAAATATATTTTCTTCATTTTATTATTTTTTATAAGCTATCATTAATTATGTGGTATTTGGAATAGATCTCTTTATTGCTGGAAATATTTCCTTAATTCCATCAGAGTGAATTATAAATATTTTAAGCGTTTCTCCTTTTATCGATTAACTTCAAATGTTCTGATAATAGTCTAAAAGAATAAAGACTAGTTTTAAATAATTATATTGTGAGTTATGCAGTAATATTTGATCAAAATTTATGTATTGAAATTATTCCCTTAATAGTATAATTCTACAATATAAATTAAAGTGATTTAAAATCAAATCTGGAAATTCAATTTTATATTTCTTTTGTCTATTCCATGAAAGAAAATTAAATGGAAATATTAAGTATCTTAACGTTTGAATAAATACACCATTAAATATTTTATATTATTTCCTTAAATCTTTTTTATTTTATTTTCTTATTACCTAAATTTAATTATGAATAAATAGCTCTTCTTTTTAATTACTCTTCATCAACTTCAATATTTTAATTGCAAGGTATTTTGAAGCATGAGACATTTACATGGTAAATAATTTTATTTTCCGCTATTAAATGCGTAAGAAATTCCTAAAAAATACCTGGATATTAGCTTATAAAGTAACAAGAAGTACCATTAATAACTCAATGGCCGGAAACTTAGTAATAATTGAAATTCATTCCTATAGAAAGAACTTCAAAATATGAAAGAAATCTCCTTTTGAAGAAGAGTTTAATGGCTTGGAAACTTGAACTTGAATAAAGAACTTCGCGCTTGACCACAATATCTCAGAGTAAGCTAATTGCTTTTGAATGGTATTTGGCGCTCTGAATGGCTCGATAATGCGTTTTGAATCTCTTGGCGAGGGTAATTTAGTTTTAAGAGAGATTTTTTTTTTTATTAAATAAATGAGGTAAATAGAACTTGCGGGTGAATTTCAGGCAATTAAATTTGGGAAATAATATTAAATGTTCAAATACCACAAAAGATAGCTCTATTTTAAATAAAATCTGTTGTTATCACATTATAAATTACATATAATGTCATTATATTGTTTGAATTATTTAATTTATCTATTGAGATTTTAATTTGAAGTAAGTAAAACAATAATTCAATATTTTAGTTTAATCATGTCAAAAGAATAAATCTGCATTACATGTTTACAAATTACTTGATTTTAATAAACCATAGAAAAAAAATTAAAGTAAATTCCTACTTAGGTGAAATTTATTTTATTTACTTTTTATTAAATAATTATATATAAAAGAATCACAATATTAATTGGCCATTGACTGTATTTATTCCTAAATTTACATCCTAATAAATATCTTATATAAAAGAATTTTTTTCTCACATAAAGCTAAAATTAATTAATTTAATTTATTTAATTAATTAATTAATATTTGAAAAAGACTGCATTACTATCAAGTGCCATCCACTGCAAAAAAGTGTATTTGAACTTGAGTGGAGGTATAAAGAGTATTTTATTAAAGATTGAAAATTTGAACAAAATACGTGAATACTCGTATATATAGGCAGAGTGTTAAATGATAGCAGGAAAAAATATGTAATGTGTTGTGTGCTTATGATAATATAATAATTAATTAACGAATAATTAAAACTATTTATTAATGAATTGCTTTTATTTTTTTGTAACTTAATTTTTGTGTTATAAAAAATAAAATTTATCGTATATTCTAATGAAGCTCCTTTTTATAATAAAAATGTTTGATTAGAAAAGAAATAATTCACACAAAGTGGGATAATAGTCTTCTTTTGAAAGATGTTTAATGTATGTTACAAATGAGTGTTTTTAGCGATTTCCTTGAGGGTAAGCGAGAACTGACTGCTGTAAAAATGTTACGAATTCAAGAAATTAATAAAAACAATCAATCAATCATAATCAACTGAAAATAATCAGCTGAAAGCAGTTTGAAAGAATTGGTTAATAATAATATTCTCAATAGTTATGCCTCTTAGACAGTGCTAGCTATTTTATTTAATCGTTGTGAATATACTGTCTTTACTTTTATGTTGAATAAATATATCTCAAATTCTGTTCACCCATTTTAAAGTAGAATTTTGGTTGCAAAGAAAACTCAAGCATGTTTCCACAACTTTTGAATTTTATGTTGGAGAAGTGTTGGCATTAAATTGTCGCAGCCAATCGAAGTTCTCATAAAACTTGGAACAGGCACGCATTAAATAGGAGCGTAAATAATGCGAGCTATGAACTCCAGCGTCCACGAAAATATTTGACTCGTATTGACTCATAACTTTAACACTGCTGCTGCTAACATTTTCGGAAATAGTAGTATATACACGCATCATTTTTTTAAAGTTATTTGACAGTATTTTTCGAAATAAATATTATTTTGAAAATCGAAAATATGTTAAAAGGAAATCAATTTTTAGCGTTGTCATTAAAAGAATAGATTATAAACAAAAATGTATGAAAAGAAAATCACACATTTAAATTTTTAAACAAGTAATAAATCTATTATTATAAATCTTAATTTTGCCAATATTTTAATATTAACTACGGTTATTAAATAAAAAGTTTTAAATACCCATGCTAACGAAATGCATTCAAATATTTTTTCTAACTGTGAAAGATAATTTTATTTATTTTTAATGTTTTTAGAATGTAACATTAGTGACATATAAGTTAAATTTAATATATTGTTATTGTATTTCATGCAGTTTCTGTTGAATTCCTTTATTTATGTTTTAAATATTTCTTATTTTCAGCCATGAAATTTAGTTATATAAATGAAAAGAGTTTTACTTTATTATTTACATTAACTTTTTAAATAAAAGAAAAGGAGCTTCACAATATCAATCAATTTTAAAAATTAATTCCTTTATTGTTTTACATTTTTTTAACTATTAACAATTTTTTTCAAAAGTTTATTATTTAGAAAAGTGAAATGAGTTGCTATAAAAATATGTGAAATTATTAACGAAGACGTTGGAGATAATTAAGAACTAGTAATGTTTTCCATTGACTGTCTGTGTAGTATATGATTATCACAATTGTTCAACAAAATATCACATTTTCTGATTAAAGTGTGCAATATTCAATTAATTTAAGCTCCATGTAATAACATAACATGATTATAACTAAAAACTACAGGGCTTTATTAGGAACATAAAATTTATATTAGTAATAATAATTATGAATTACTTTATTCATTTTTTATGTCTGAAACTGCAAACTGTAAACATTCAAAACTTGGCAGATAAAATACCAATTAATATTTATTTATTTAAATAAAATGTTTCAATCAAGAACATCATGTAGTCGTGATCAAAATGTAAAAATTTCTTTCAGCAGATTTCAAGAAAGGAAGATTATTAACATTCCAACATGTTTAATGACATAATGAGATAGCTAACAAAATAAATTTGCTAATTTTCAATAACAGACACGAGGAAATATTGAATTAAAAGTTTGTAGACCTTGAATAAGGTCCTGTGAAATCACCAGATGCTTTAATTGAAATATTCACAAAATGAGCTTTTAGGTTAAAGAAATCGACACTTAAAGGATCTCAAATTAAAGAATTCCTAAAAATTAATAAAAAATGATAACTATAAAAATCTGTGGTATTTTAATAAAATTTTGCATCTTATAAATGAAATCATTTGGGAAAAATGTAATTTATTGTACACATTCCTTGTACTTTAGGAGAAACAAATTTAATACAGTTTCTGGCTGAAGAATCGTGATGACACAAGACGATAAAAGAGAATGACTCAACTAGAAATTCATTATACCTAACAACTTGATAAGTGTGACATCTCGTCTGTAATGAAATCAGTATCTAATTCCTTCACTGTGTATACTTCATTAATATTCTTTGGAATAAAATCAATAGTAATTCTTCGAATTAATCAGTGGATATATTTATATTTTTTTAATTCGTTGATGGACAGGGTGAAGGAAAAAGGAAGGATAAGATTTCTGTTTTAACAAATTGAATAAAAGATTAGTGATAAGTGGCTTAATGTTATACATTTCTCTTATTTCTTCTCAGTGTGTTACATTCTTTCTTAGAATTTTTAATCTCCTGAAACTTCTGATATCTGGATAAATCTCTTTAGAGAACATTTTTTCATAAATCTTGGTTAATTTTAAATTCCTGAAGTGGTGACTTCTGATGTCGTTTCAATCAATTACTTTATATGAAACAGCTCTGCTATTATGATTGCTTATACTATATATGTATGCACAAATTATGTTGAAAAACATTGCAAAATAACAGATATAAGTGTATGTTGTGTGTTGAACAGGTCTCATTAAGTACATACGATTTCACAACTTTATTATCTTTAATGTTTAGTCACTTTTATGCCCCTCTCATTCGCTGTATTGATTGCCTTCATTATGCCCTTACGTTGGAAAGTTTCAGGACCCAATTCAAAGAAATACTTTTAAAAGAGAAAGTGATATAATACGTTACCATCGTAAATTGATATTGCTTTTTCAATACCGCTTATTTGTTATTCGAAGCGATTATTTATCAGAGATTAGATTGATACTGAATTATTAGGAGCATGATTTTGCTTAGATTTCAGTATTTTAGTGAAGTTGCTTTGCATTAATACAAAATAAATTAATTTGGCATTTATTGTATCTTCAATTTTTGTGAATTTCATAATTTCAACGATTAAGTTTTCCCGAGCATGCAAATTCAAATACCATTCAATAATGATAGACAAAAAGCTAAAATAATAAAAATGTAATCCATTGTTTAGTTTTCAAACATTACAGAATACTGAATTCTTTGCTGAATAAATAATTATTATAATGTAAACTGTACTGTACTATCTAACACCTCCAAGACTGATATCGTATTGGTAACAGAGTTCCAGCCTCTTTTCTAGCCACGCTGCAAAGGCTCTCCTCTTATCTTAACATACATCTACAATGAATCCCTTCGTTTGTTGACCTTATTGGAAATGAAGAGGCTGATACCTTGGAAAAGAAGAGAACTTTAATGGCCCTTACATCTAGCATCCTGATTTTTGTAAAGATCAGCTCAGAAGTCAAATTATCCAGTACTTCATCTTGGTGTTCTCCCATGACTCATGACTGGTATGGTGGCAGGAAACCAGGAGGTGCCACCACATTTAAGTGTAGTTCGTGTGTGGCATTATCAAGACTCATAAGTGGACAGCTAAAATACTTTAGAATTGACCAAGGCATTAGTATCTTCCCAAATTGCAGAAAATGCAACACGCATTTTACTTTAAATTTCTCTCATGTTTTTTTAAATGATAAAAACTAAAAATCTGAAGCTAAATGATATGATAAAGCCTAGAAATTAAAATGGTAAAAACGATAAAATTTAAGTTAATAATCGTAAGAAAAAACTTCTTTTACAGCATAATAATGAGATATTATTATTAAAACTACGTAATTAGTTCACGAAAGCGAATTTTGTTGTTGTCATTCATAATCTTACGAAATGAGTTATCAAAAAGAAAAACATTGAAAGAAACAGATGATATACTCAAATCATTTGCTAAGAATTGAATTAAAATCTACTACTCATGTTCACGCAAATCTACGTTTAAATAAACGAAATTTTGTTTAGATTGTCTAAAAACCATACCTACACAATAAATATGGACATTAAATATGCATCGTTGTTAAAAATTTTGATATATATTAGGTTGGGGAAAAAGAAATCCATTATTTTTATGTGAACTTTTTGTAACTTCTTTCAGATTCACTTTGTAAAAAGGTTTAAAATAGTTTTCATGTAGATATTTAGGTCTTTACGACTGCTGACATGCTGTCAAGTTTGATAATTTTTGATATTTTATAGACATTTTTGACGATGCTGTATCCACTTACGAGGTGCATCTCTAACATCAAAAATACCCGAACGGAATCGACGAAAAATTGCACGTAATTGGTTGTTACAGTCTTATATAGGACGATAAACACCTTTCACAGTTTTAGCCACCCGGCTATCTTTTTCGCCGTTACAAGAGAAAAACGAAAATGTATCGAATTTTCTGTTTGTTGTCTTCCATTTTTAAAACCTTGTACTCATAAATGAATTAAACAAACAAAAAACCGCAAGCGAATATTTTAGTGTCAAATGTCACCTTTCCAATGAGCATAAATTTGAAATTGTTTGATAGATACCTCACGAGACAGCGATCACTACAGACATCTACCGAAAAAATAGTGGATAACTTTTTCCCCAAACTAATATTTTAGAGATGTTATTAAGACAAAAATAAAGAGTTATCTTTTAAATTGATAACTATTTAAGGTTTTTCAGTTGATTAACCATTAGTTATTCACATTGGTAATTCGATAAGACATAGTTAAATTACATTTCTTCATAAAATTCCCATTAATATTTACGTATATTTATTGTTAGTCTATCCGAAAACATAATCAATGTTTCAATGAAAACCGTTTGCAATTTATTTCATTTAAAAAAATTCTATTTTCAAATTTATTTTTAAGATTTTAACTGCTATGTTGATTTAAAAGCATATAATATAATATAAAACAAAGTTTTATACTTTTACCGCGTTAATAAATAAAATTAATTTCTTTTACAGATAAGATGAAATTCCTATTCAAATTTATTAAAATGTTTAAATTTAAAAGCTTTTTGTTCCTATTAAACTCACAAAAGTAAGAAATCATTTTAATTTTTAACTTTTCAAATATCTAGGAATAGGGGCTGACAAAATTTCTTGATTGATTAAACCAAACATAAATATTTTTAATTACTTAATGGATTTTTACAAAAAAAATTTGAATATTTTTTGAATATCTTTTATTTTCATTAATCTAAGTATTTTAAATTTTGATATTAAATTGCACGTTTTCTACTTTCTAAACAAAATTAAAGATTTTAAAACTTTTTTTTACATATTATGGTATGAAGGATGAAATAGAATTAACCTAAAAGATTAATTTCATTTTCTAAAAGAAAATTTTTGGAATCCAACGAATGGAAATTTCCAATTGTTGTTTCAATTTTTTTTAAATTTAACTTTAAAATTTTATTTCTTTCAATAATTGCAATTGTTCAATGTTTTGCATAATTGCTTTTATTATATAGGCTTTGCATTTCTTTCTGCTTAAATATAAAGAAAGCCTTTATTAGTATATTTTATTCGCTAAAACAAATTAAAAAGGAAATAGCCTTTTCAACTTTTTATAAATTTTCCATGATGATAAGAATTTAAATATTAAAACTATTCCTAAATATTTATTAGCAATTCATTGCTATTCCGATACTTTGCTGTAAATTTATAAACTGATGATTTTCAATATTAGATTTACTTTATACTTAACTTCCTAGACTTAAGTATATGAAACGAATTTTATAAGTATAATAATATTTAAAAGAAACCACAGGGGTCTAAGATTATTTGGAAAAATCTAAGAATTTATATAAAAACCCAAAATTTCTTCTGTATAACTTTGATTTGAGCTGTTATTACAAACAAATAACAAAATTTATTTCTTAAACTTTCAGAACATTTTAGAGGAAAATTTTCAGAAAGAAAGTTTCGTTATGACATTCTAAATTGAAAGGAGAATTGTAAGCAATTGCTGATAAAATTAAATTTTCTCGGAATTTACTGTTGTTTTAGAATGGAATTCAGAGGAAGTAAAGTTTGTTTAAAATAAATATTGAAAGAAATAGGAGCTGAGCGTGTATAATCTATTTGGAGAAAACCTATTCGATTCAAAACGCATAACTTAATTTACTTTTTGCTTCTTCCATTAATTTAAAAGTTAAAGAGAAAAACATTTCAGAAATACATAAATTTGATTTCCTTAACAAATATATAAAATAATATGCATATATATAGAGTCATATAATAAACATATAAAGTGTTACACGTTTATAAAATTACATATTTATATTGCAATGAAAGTTTTAAGTAAAATAAAAGCTTAATACTGAAAATTTCATGATTGAAGATGTTTACAGAAAATTGCAACGCCTCATATAAAGCCCGCGGTGTCCTGGTTGATTAAGAGGTTCATTCTCGTTATCTGAAGATAGTGAGTTCGAATCCCGACCCAAACAAAGGTCTGTCGCGTTCGTTAATGTCGGCTGGGGCACTTTAAATAAGACATCATCGCAATGCCCTTCTTGTGAAATGATACCTCAACGGATGGCAAGCCAATTATTGGGGAGTCTTCCGATTGGTCCCTGACTCTAAATTATTGAAAACTCTCATATGGCTGCTTCTATTTAACTGGAACAGCCCAACTCAGGGCTAGGTAGGGCGAACCATGCTGGTGCAACAACAACATAGCCACATATGAATGAATTTGATTTTAATGTAAAATGAAATAAATATCGTAATTTTGATGTATATTTCTATAAATTGTGAGATGTTTCTTACCATAAACTTGTGTAAATCACTAAGATACGATGGAAATACTTGTTTACCGGATTCTGCCTTAATATTTACTTAATGCGATAATTGAGACACAAATTTTAATTTCTATAGCTCCAATCAACGTATTTTAGATATTTTTGTTACATTCTTGCTAAAATTGTCTCAATGTAAAAAAATATATAACAGAAAGATATTACCAAAGCGTGCACAAAAAGAGGCTTGATTATCAAATTTTCTTCAGTCATCCACACAATGAATGAAAAAATAAGCAGACAACTTCAAAATTATTTTAAATAGTGCAGTGATATCAAGTCACTTTCATGACAAAACAGAAAACTCAATAGCAGGATGTCTGAATAACTATTTGATCACTTCTATGGTTTAAATTCTGATAACCAGCTTGTGGGCCAAGGCTACTGATATACAGTTTGTGGGCCTGTTTACAAACGTTGAAACAAGTTTTATAGAGATTTTATCTATGTTAGAATGTACTATGGTATTAAAAATTCATACTGTTTTTCTTATACATTCTTCACCTATTTGGTGAAGTCTTGATTAATTTGTTTGGTAGATTCATCCATATAGCGAAAGAAGTAGTTTAATAGAAAAATATATGCAAGAAGTGATCAATGTATATTTTAATACCACTTGCGTTCTTTTACATTTACCACAACTGCTTGAAGTCGTATCCAGAAGATATGCCACAGAAACGCTTTTATTATATTCTCGAATAGTCGGAAATATTTATTTGTTAGTTTTAACTGCAAAATTTTGTAACTGCGAAGGATGCTAAGTTATGATCCTTCAAGTTTGTGGTTGATTTAAATGCTCATTTATGTTGCTTGTTTCAATTATGTCAAGAATACAGTGCATTAAGCAAAGCACTCTGTATTCTTGAAACGCCATAACAAACTTCTAGAACTCTGTTTAAATATATATATATATATATATATATATATATATATATATATATATATAAACTTTTCTTTCATTAAATAAACTGAAATATTAATAGTTATTTATAGATGTTGTTAAACAGGATTTTTTTTCCTCATTCATAATAAATGTAGTAAAACATTTTGTAATATCTAAATAATTAACTCAAGTTTTAAGCAAAACATATAGATATTGTAAACATTTCCTATATTTCATTGCTGTTTCGTTGCCTAACCATTCCTAAATTTCTAAATTAATGAAATAATTAATTATTTTAGAGAAGCAGAATTTTAATAAATTTTTTATATTTAAATATCTTTCTTTCTGAAATGTATTCTATTCATAATATAATATGTAAATTATAAAACATATTTCAAACTATAGATAAATAAAGATTACAATTTATCTCCTTGACATGAAAACAAAATGCTTTCCTATTTTTTCCATAGTGTTTATGGTTTTCATAATTTTGTTTATGGAAGGAAATTATTGCAATAATATTCTAGGTATTAAACCCAAGTAATCAATTTAAATAAATTGAGTCACCGGAAGAAACGAAAACATTTTTCAAATATTCATGTATTTAACATATAAATTTAAGAAAGGTTTGTCAATTTAACATGTAAAAGATATGCAATTTAACATTTAGAAGATATACCAATGATATAGTTCTCTTCTGATGATAACTTTTGAAAGTTGTAAATATGGAAAATATCAAATTTTGAGAGCTTTAAAATATGCTGCAAAGGTAGAAGAAAATTCGCAAATATAAATACGTGACACGAAATGCAAACATGTTAAGGTAGTAATAAAAATATTTTTAGATAGTTGGTAGTAAAAAAATCGTTATTACAATCTAAAAATTTACGATTTCATGCTTGTAAATGCGAATGAAAATTATAATTTTGGAACAATTAGTTTTTTAAGACAAAAAAATTTTCTGTAAAGTAAAATAAATGGATTTTTTTAGTGTTGATGTCCTGCATAAAACATTAAAACAAGTGATTCAATTACATAAGTTTCTTCGGCATTTAAACTTCCATTTTTAAAAATATTGTAAAAATAATATCAAAACACCTCTCAGATGGCCATTTTTTGGATCATTATTAGCTATATGAAAGCTTAGTCAATCCCTCAACAATCGTAATTGAAAACTTATAATGCAGATTGAAGAGTAACTGGTAAAATAGTATGTTATTACTGGATGCAGGAGATTGCAGAATAATAGGCTATGCACAAAGTGCAATTAGGTTTTAATATCTTGCTGTCTCTTGCTTCAGCTCACAAAGGGACTGGTAGACACTAGGTGCCTCACTGCATTAATTGATAGCAAGTTATGTAGGCAGACAACTTCCTCAACACACAAGTTGTCATCAAGTTATCAAATAAAAACAGTGGGAGTACCTTAGTCTCACCGAAAGGGTTTGAATCTTCATAGTTTAGAAGCTGAGACTAAGCAGACTTGAGTGCCACTATGAAAATTATTATTTGCATAGAAAACTCTGAGACCACGTGACCGAGGTACCATTAATGAACATGATATATGGTTCAGACTTGAAATCACTATCTTTTGGTCATGAGAACGAAGCGCTTTCTAACCAAGCCACCACGGCCATATGTTCAAAGAGATATTGCAGAAATTTTCTTTAAACAATGACTGATTGGTGTGTTGATTGACCAGTTGACATTTACTCAAAAACCAGATGACCAACATATATGAGTGTAAGGGATTACTTTTGGATGGCAAACTAACTTACACATTTACAGACGGTAGTCTGTAATAACTATTCAGTATCAACATAAATATTAGAATTCAGTTCTATGTTACATCATAACAATTAGATCTCCTTTGACTTTATAGACTAATAAAGTTCATCCTAAAGACCCTCAAAAAAATTCACTGTCATCATCAATCTAGGCCACTTTAAACACCCAGACATTCCCGATTAATAAAACATTCTTAGTAATATTTTCGACCATATAGTGTGTTTAGGTTTCCTATCTCCAAGCATTGTCTCAAATTTTGAAATTGGCCAATAGAAGGAATGACAATAATTTAATTCGGTGTTAGTTGATCCTTTTAAATAAATTTTGATTAAACACTAAACTTTTTATGGAAGAGCAGTTCTGCTCAATTGTACTTCAATGACTTTTGTTAATAGTATTAAGCTTTTCTTTGCTATTGATCCTGTATGACTTCATGTCATATTTCACGATACTCGTGTGCATTTTTCAAATTTTATTTTGTTTCAAAAGTTAACGTATTTGCTATTTTCTCTTTGCAATCCACGATCATTACATTACATTTTGATATTTTTTATACTTTACAGCTGCATCCTTGACTTCTAGAAGTTAGTGTACAATAATAAGCATACATTGAATAAAGATTACATTTTTCAAAATGGTAAAAAGCCAAAATGCATGAAAGAAGAACAATCTAGCTGGAAACTATGTGAAAAATGAAAATTCGTTACTTTGTTTATTAAAAATCCTCAAAGAGACTTAATATTTTTGTTAATATAGAATTCTACTAAAATTAACTTTAAGCATTTTATAAAATTGTATCTACGTAAAAACGTACATACGTAAAAAATGTCCATGTAAAAATGATATGTATTTTTACGACAATAATTTAAATAAATGAATATTTGCTCCTAAGCTTAGAATGTGTAGATGTGGAATTGATAATTTAATTATAATAAATGGTTATAAAAATAATACGTTGAGGGGTACTTTTAAAAGATGTAATTCTTTGAAATTTCTACAATTCATTAATTACACTTTATCATTAGAAAACCAATGTGGTATTTTATAACAATGAATAATATGAAATTTCAGTTTGAAAAACAGATTTAATACATTGACGGTAAAATTTTGACAACTAGATAAAAAATTTTTTTTAATTTTAATAAATAATAATATTTTGAAGGGTTTTGTATTTTTAAAGATTGGCAAATTTAAATCTTTTTCTTGAGTTATGAAATTTGAAAATTAAAACATATATTTCAAGTGTCTTAATAATCACAGCAGATTATATAAATCAATATGAAATATAAATTTTTTTAAAGAAACTTCTTAAATGAATGGATTCAAAATATGGCAAGCATTACAACTTTTTTTATAATCTGGATGAAACTTTACTCGACAGATTTTCATGAAAATATGAAAATACTGATACTGCACCAAAATTTAAGGCTTGCCAAAAAATGGCAACGAAACTAAAAAATTAATTAGTTTTACATCACTCACTATAGTATACTGATATCAAATATAATCCCGTGTATGTAATCATACAATTGTACTTTACAAAAAGTGATGACGGTGAATTTGTTTGTTTTTTCCAGAGTTCGTTCTATTTTTAGACAAACACTTTATACAGCACAAATTTAAAAGATATAGCAACCATAAATGCCATAATTTTATTTTGCTGCCTTAAAAATGACATCAAAAGATATATGTTGAAAAAGACTAATTTTGAGCGGGCTAATCCAAGCATTCATCAGGAAGTTTCAACCCTTCATCGTGGAGTATCCATAAAATTTTTTATACTTTCTGCTTACAATTATTGTGAATTCTTCCTTTACTTGTATCTCTTACTATATCATTAAATTTCATCTCTTCATCTCCTTAATCATTTATTTATAAGCTGAATATCAACCCACGAGCAGGTGAGCTGGATCTTAGAAGCTCTGTCGCTAAAATACTTTGCATAGAAATAGTACCTTTTTTCAAAAGTCATCCAAAACCTCAATAGCTGTATTCAAGGTTGAATCCTTTCTAATGATAAGAATTTCCGCATTTTTGAATTTCCGTTTTGTAATTTTTGATGTTAGGTCTTTCAGGCCTGGTGTGCGTGCTCGTATAATCTGATTTTCTTTCGCTTTTTAAATTTTCTCTGAGGAAAATGAGACAGTTTATGTTGTACAAGGAGGAAATAAAATGGCTTAAAAGAAACTTTGCTTAGAGATCTTTCAACTGATAAAGAGCCAATAAATGAAGATGATGAAGAAATAATTTATTTCTTCATCATCTTTATTTATTAATTCTTTTTTAGTGATCATAAATCTTCGTCAGAGAAGACCTTGATTCCCACAAGGACTCAGATTCAGGTAAAAGTAAAGACATTTTATATCAAAACTTTTATATTGCAAAAGATAGAATTGAAAATCAGCTAAATATCAGAACTGCACCTCACAATATTATTCTAAAACTACTAGGAAACATAAAGATGCAAAAATGTTTGCTCCTGAAACATCTACAGTGAATACCCTATGTATTTTTGCGTAAAATGTGAATAAATTGTTAATATTTTTTGATAATTATTTATACTGGTATTCATATTCACTGCATTTAAATCATTAAAATGTAATGTCTTTAGTATTATTTATCAAAAACAACTGTCCGGGCCTCATGAACCCACAGTGACTTCTAGTGTACATACTTTTAGCACACATTCACTGGGTTAACAAGAAGCCTTTTCTTTATATTTATGTTCAATGTAAAAATTCTGGAGGCTCTTTTTTGAAAATTTCTCACTAAAAACAAACGACATATCAGTCAATAATAGTAATACAAGATAACAAAGTGTTTTCAATTTATAATGCACTTATGGCTTACACAATGCTGATAAATATACATTAAGTCTATAAATATAAATAACTAATTATATAGAGAATCGGGTACGGATATCACATATTTTAATAGTTTCTTGATCATGCAAATTGTAAAGGATCAGCATTACTTAGTATTGTCGAAAACACTTCTTTACAGGGTGTTGCTCAAAGTAACATTTAAAATGAATGTAAAAATTAATAAATAGGAAACCATTATATGAGTTTTAGAAATGTTTGCCTTTATTTGACAAATAATTAATTTCGCACTTTTAACAGTTTATGATTGATTAAATTTTAGAAAAATCAAATGTTTTAAATGTATTTTATGATGATAAACTATAGTAGTGACGGATATTTGCATTATTTTCATTGTAATCAATAACTTATAAATGCCGCCCAACCTGTCTAGTGGTTAGCGTAACTGACTACGGATGGAGAGGACCTGGTTTCGAAACCCGACTCGGGCATGGATGTACTTTCTCTTTCTCTCTCTGTGTTTCTTGTTCTTTCCTCAGATGAGGGATTAATGTGGCCCGCCCTATAAACGGGTTTGTGGTGGTGTGGCGTAGGCGATGGTACTCGTACCTCCGTGATTTGGTTCACAGGTGCCCACCGGGTAACGATAAAATGAGTAGCAGTTTCCGGCCTTGTTGCGGTGAATGGGCTAATGTACTTACTTCCTCAAGGGTGCCTGCCATTAGAAATAAAAAAATAATAACTTATAAATAAAATTTTTGAAATTTACTTATTTAAACAATATTTATTTTAATTAGATGTTAACCAAAATTATTTAAATGTAAATGTAATACTTCAATAAAAAGAAAACTAAATAAATAATTGAACTGATTAGTAAATGTTTTTGCGAAAATTAGTTTTCCCAAAGAAAATATTCAAAACTAGATTATATGAATGAAGAAGTAAATTATATGACTTAAAAGACAATTTTGTATTGTCAATATTACAATGACAATGACGTTGATATTCTGCAATCTGAAAATTTACTTAAAAATAAATGAAATTAAATAAAATAAAAAGTTATTAAAATAAAAGATATGTAATTTGAATTTTAAAGTCGCACATATTGTTTTAAAACTTCTAAAACATTAAATAGGGCATCAATTTGTATAATTCTACAATAATTTTTTCATAAGAAAGCCAAAAAGGACATTTTTTTATATGAAAATATTCTTTTTACGTATTTACGTTACGAAATGCAATTTAATTTGTTAATTTACCTGCGCATTTCATACCTTTTTACGTTACGAAATGCACAGGTAAATTAACACATTTAGGATATAGAATTTTGTTATATTTTATAAATTATTCATCAATAACAATTTTAATGAGGAGTGTTTATTTGAAAGCAAGTTTGTTAAATTATTTTCTATACTATGAAGATCCAAAATTTATATCATAAATTTCGAATATTTATAGTGGAAATGCTGATTTACATTTTAAATAAAGATTGTCTAATGAATACGATTTTTTTTATTCTTTTGACGTTTTCAAAAATGAAAATGGATGAATTTTTTGATCGTATGTATTCATCAGAACAGAATACAAATGTATTACCAGTAAAAGAAAAACATGAAATCTAATTATTACAATCGATATATATATATATATACATATTAAGATATTTCTGTACGTATTGGAAAACTAGGAATAAAAATTGAAATTATTTAATGATTTATGAATGTTAGATTGTCACACACACACACACACACACACACACACACACACACACACACACAC
>JAPDSC010109856.1:108781-133463 GCA_026290005.1 Latrodectus geometricus
ACACACACACACACACACACACACACACACACACACACACACACACAGATATTTATCTGTGTGTGTGTGTGTGTTCGAGTAAACATTTGATATCGTATGCTTTGATTTATTTCTATTATTGTAACATTTAATCTATGTGTTTTAAGCACTGATTTTATGTATTTTTAAAACCATTTTCCAAATGCGCTGAAGTTAAATATTTTTATTCAGTTATTGATTAATGATAGATTTAGTTATTCTTTATAAGCAGATGGCATGCTTACAAGTATAGCGTGTTTTTGATAACTCGTTGAGAAATAATTCAACAAAAAATGTCAATTTGTATGACATAATTACACAGAAGCAAGAGAATGAATCAAGAGCTGTGTCGAGAAAAATCACGGTGCGGCGATCATTTAATAAAATGTCTCGAACCTTCAAAGTAAAAGAATATCCCTGGTGACCGAAATTCCTTGGAGCTCGCCAGATTCGGCTGGTCGCAATCATTCTTATAAAGGACAACCACCCCTGACAGCTGAAGTTAATAGTTCTTTGCATAGTTGGAGTGTTTCCAACTGTAAGAATGCGCCGCATTTGTCACCAAAGAAACTCTAAGATCTGGAAACAGTGGCCGGGAAATCTTAAATTGGGTTGTCTCTTTAACCAGAGCCCGTGAGGCCTGCCGAAATGTTCGTTAAAAATTGCATCAAACAAAAGGAAGGCCGAATTTATCACAGGTGAAGCATTCGGGAAATCTTTGATTCCTTTTTCTTTGAAGATTTTATTTATGTCCTTTTGAATTTAAAGTGAGTTTCGCCCGTTTGGGAACTTTTGTATAGACATTGATCACTAGCGATACTCTTTCATTAAAATTTATATATTTTCCGAAAAAGGAAAACTTAATTTCAGATGTTAGTTTCTGAGTAAAATTAGACATTTTAGCGATTGTAGTGCATATACATACATAAAAGCTTTCATTTTTAGAATAAATATATTTATATTTTTTATTATCATAATATTAGATGCATACAGGAAAAAAGTATACATTATTCAGGAAGTAAATAATAAAATTTTGTACTAATAAATAAGAAATTAAAATATTTCACAATATTTTCCATGCTATTGTCAAGTATCTTTATTATTGTATGGGCAATAAAGTAAAAAATGAGAGTAAGGCATCAGAAATCCTATATATATTTAAGAATTTAAATGCCTCTAAAATTATTAAGTTTTACAAAATTAGGGTTATATATATTAGGTTGATGGCTATTAGGTTTTGCGAAATAAATAAAATATTCTGTACTAATAACAACCCTTTTATTACTTCGAATGATTTCAACCCACTTATACCCGTAAATAACTATAAAATTTCATAATCATATTATTATTTAAAATAAATTCCATATTTTTATATAACTCCATATTTTTCTATAAAAATTTACTTATTTCATTAAGTCGTAATAGAAAACAAGTACTTTGTTCTCTTCTTTCTATTTTTTTTCTTTTAACATTTGTATTTTTAGTTCATCTCATTGGATTAAAACTTAGTATGTTTATCCTTAGTATCGCTAAATTAGATACTTAGTATGTTTACTCATAGTATATCACTAGATTAGAACTAGATAGAAACAAAATAATGTCTTAAAATTTATTTCTTTTAATCAAAACTCTAATTTCAATCAGAAATAATTTTTCTAAATTTTTTGTTTATTTTTATGTGCTTTGTGACAAATGCAACTTCTTTCATCAAAAAAAAAAAAAAAAAAAAAAAAAAAACACTTCCTAAAAAGGCAGGATCTTTTACATCTTGGCACACGTTTTCTCCTGTTAAAATCTAAACCACGTAAGCATCTAGTAAATCAAATGTTAATTATAAATTATTTGAATCAGATGTCGAATGATTTATAGGAAATGTGGGTTGAATCAGATACAGTCAACAAGTGATTTTGTAAATTCTCTGCATGATCGAATTTCTGCTTATGAAGGTATAATAATTTTTTTCTCTTTTAGTGACATAATAAATGAAACAATGTAAGCAGGGTGAAAAATTATAAAAATTTATGAAGTTAAATGCACTAAAACTATTTCTCGTAGCAAGACAGTAATAATATTTCTTAAAATGTGTAGAATATTTGTATGTTTTAACACTTCGTTTTTAATATTTGATTAAAATGCGTAAAATAAAAAATAAGTTTGCTCATGTTGACAAATTCGTAGATTTGGTTGAAAGAAGAGAAAATGTACTTAATTTTATTGGTTTTATGTCACTCAACATTCATTATTTTTGTACATGAAGGCTATTTAAACCGGGACCTATTGTTTAAAGTAGATTCCAGTCACTGTAAAATATCAATCACGAGATGTGGGAATTGAATCCGTGATTTATCGAATCTAACTTGAGAGCGTGAAGCAAGTGACTGTAAGATTATCCTGATGTCAGATACCTGTTCAGATTATTGCCTTGGCAAATAAATATTCCATTTGGAAAAAATAATATATATACATATATTACGAATTTTTTAAAAATATTATTCAAAACTTATCTACTAACTATTTTTGGTAATTCACTACACATAAACTTTTCTTGCAGTTCCCAAAGCATCACTATAAACTCATTATGATTTCAAGCTGTGAAATCGTGGAGAAGGTGGAAATCAATTTTTAAAACCATATATTTATAAGATTTTAAAAATAAAATAAGTTATAATATACTAATAAATAAATTTTGTGTGAGATGTTATGATTTTTAGTAATACTAAAACATTCTGGGAAAGCAAAAAACCCAGGTATCCTGGTATGAAAAAATCTCTCAGCGCAAGATCCCCCCGCAAATCCTCCGGAGTGTGGGCGCGATATGATGAATGGGACGTGTGACAGAAGCCGCACCGGGAAATCCCTCGCGCTACACTTTGATCTTTGGAAGATAGTGAAAAGCATTGATTTTTTTTTTTCTCCAGGAAAAGTCATCGTATATATTTCCTCGGGGGCGTTTTTCAACCTCATGTCACAACTATACTTCATAGCAATGGATCTCTCACAAATTTTTCCCATCGTGTATCATAAGCCTGCTATCCCACAATTTTTTTAAAAGTTTAAAGGCAGCTAAAAGCGCTTAAGCGGTTACTTTTGGATTTTTTTCTTTCTTTTTTATCGAAACCAGTTCTCTTAGAATTCACCAGTGATATTTTTATTTGTGCAAAAATATTGGGCATTCTTTAGCAGACATAATACTACAGAAATTAGGTAGATGTGTTACAACTGCAAAATAAAGAGTAGAAATAAAAATATTTCTATGAAATAGTCATTTTTTGGATAGATGTGATCATAAATTGTGTATATTTATTGTAAATAATTATGAGAATCTGATTAAAATAATCTTTATTACATTTATATGTATTTAAATTTTTATGTAAATTATAAACATGGATTATGTTTTGTGCTATTACTGAAACGAGTTACACAATGACAAGCACGAAGGACAATAGTCTAAAAATATTCGTGCTATTCCCATTTGCATAGTTGACCATCTTCCTCCTGATATAGTTCCTATGTCTTTTTTCCGTATTTGCATTATATAGTTTTTTCTTGATTTTGTCCTATTTGTATTGAATTGTATAGCTTCTTCTTACTATATTCTTTGATTTTTATTCCTCTTTAAATTACAAAGTATCTCCTTACAGTCTTTTATTTCATAAAAACTCAATTTATTTCATAACCAAATTTTTTGGTAAATGTAATTTTTGATTAAAATTGAAAAAAAAACATGTCATTTGAAATTATTTTAAATTTTTGGTTTCTTATTTTAATTGATTTATTTTATGTTTTTTAAAAAGAGAAAATTGAAGCAGTTTTTTGAAATGACTAATGATGAATGCTCAACAAATTTATTTGTAATACCCTTGTTATTTTTAATGAATAGCTTTAATTAATCAAGGCATTTTTTAAGCTTATTAGATAAAACACTTAGACAAAAATGAGATGATTGCTTGATTTTTGTATTTTTTGCTAATGCAAGCTTCCAAAATATGTTTTCTTCAGATTGATTGTTTTTGCCTCTTTTTGTAAAAACAAAAGGCCCCTTAAGAACCAAAAGTTAATAGAAATTAGATTATTAACATACATTGAAATATTTCTTAAATCATGAAATTAATCATGAAACACAATACATGTAAATTTACAACAGTATCCATATTTTAGAGATTTTTCTTAATTGTTTCTCATTAGGATTATATTTGTAAGCTATTTAAATCATATAAATTAATGAAACGAAAATGTAATTTTATTCTTATAAATTATCATTAATTTTAGAATAAGATGCTACAAAAAATAAATTCTGAAAAATGAAGTCATACATCTTCATTTACATAAGAGATTTCCATATACTATAAGTGTCATGAATATTTAAAATATCACAATATACATAATGACAAACCTTTTCACTTTTGGATTTTAGATTTAAATATTTTTTTTTAAATAATCTATTTTATTTTGGTAATAACAATGAAATGTTTAGTTTGTTCATTGCTTCATATTTTTCACTCATTTCAACCATAACCTGTATTTAAAGAATTTTAACCTATAAGAAATTAAAGAGTCAAACATGAACCAAAACCTTTGCAATCTAGATGATATCATTCAAATAATCATATTTCATTAGATAACCATATTTATAATCCAGATAATATAATTTATTATCTTATCATTCAGGTAATTACAACAATGCACTATCTCATAATTGCACAAAGTACTTACACTAAATACTACAATTTCATTCATTTTCAGTACATCTATCACCTCTTCTTTACTGTACTCAATGAAATGAAAAGTTAGTGATATGTTTCATAATTATATGAACAGCTTAATGGAGTTATTCACTCTTAATGGGTGAGTGGGACGAAATATACGACTAAATGGAAATCCAATAAGAAAACCGTTGAATGAATGACTAGAAAAATAGCTCTTCAGTTTCCATCTCCACAAGGATAACAAATTACTTTAACAAATCAAAATGATATTAATTTTTTTAAAATCAAAATAACCCCCAAAGAGAATCTAAAATATAGTATATTTGCTTTCATTTTCTCACCAAGATAATTTATGTGGAGTCAAAGAAATACAAATTGATAAAGTTAATTTGAAATTAAAAATTTAACATCGATGCTATATGTTTATATTTTGCATTTTCTTTCTTGCGAAGGATACATTAATTTTTTTACGAGATTTAAATTTTGAATAATGATCTATAAATAATCGCATAATATGTATTTGAATAAGTGTATACATTACTCTGTACATATATATGTTTATATTTAGACACCATGCAAATGTGTTAATCACCAAACTAATTTTGTAATTTTACATAAATTTTATAAATTTTTAAATTTAATTTTCCTTTTAATAATGATATTTTATTGTGTTTGTTATACACATTAAAGCTTTACACATAAAAAATATACTAAATCAATCAATCAGTCATATCTAATTTCCATTGGAAGTTATGGTGTTATTCTTAAATTACATTAGTTTCAAATCGAAATTCAAATTAGTGTGCTTGTTATTTTAGTTCAGTTAATTTTTAAAACACTTTGTTACGTATAGTAAAATGATAAATTAAAATTACTTATTCTGTTATACAGACATCCTCATTTCCTTGTAGATAAGTAATTTATTTTAAAAACGATTGACATGAAAACCCACTCGAAACTGTTAAATTGATTTAGTAATAAAAAATCGTAACTTATTTCACCATCTCTCTCTTGATTATTAAATTCCTTCGACCATGAAATGGGAACAAAAACTTTCAAGCAATTTGTTTATTAAAACCTTATTTTTTATCTCATCCAAAAAACAATCGCTTATGATTTTGACATATTAAAGTAAGTATTCATTAAATGGAAATTTATTATTTATTAAATGGAAATTTATTGATTTATATTCCACAGATTTAAAGAGTGTTTTAGAAAGCATATATCTATTTTTCTTTTAAAATACCTTAAGTATTTATGTGTATCTATAAAATATACTTAATTATAATTTTATTGATTTTACATGATATTAATTAGCGTATATTAGAGAACAGTAAAAGTGAAATCGCACTCAAAACTTTAGTTCTGAGCATTTTGTTGTAAATTACAGTATAAAATGTCAGAAAAATATGTTAGAATAATGTTCATACACTTTGGGGTCTTACAGCAATTTAAATTTATTCCTTTTTTAAAGGTATAGACTTTTTAAAAGAAGCCTATTCCAGAACAGATTTTATATTTCTATCATGTAACAAAGGCTTAAAAGTAGACACAGTTTTGTGTTATGCTATAAAGTAAATTTATGCAAGGAATAAAACCTTGGAGTTGTAAATATTTTAATATTACTGCGTGAAACAATAGTATCTTCTAAAGTTTTTCTGTAAATATCTTATGTGCATCTTTTCTATCCCCATGTCTCTAAGATGGCTTATAAATCAGGTAAATTTTGAAGTAGAATTCATGAAATAGATTTAGCTTAAGTATTTTAGAATATTTCGAAGGGAAACACATTATTTTAGAATACCTTAAAGTGAAATAAATATTTAACCAGGTGCATTATTCCGATAAAAATACTACTATACTTAAGATTTGTTTCTAAAACAATAAAAAATATAAATATTTTTCCATCATTAACAAAAGAATGAGATTTTTAATTTGTTTTACTTTTAAGCATCTTAATTACATGTTTTTAGAAGAACATTGCATCAAATAAAAGTTGATAATGGTTTTTTATTTTTGAAAACACAATTTACTGTGTATTTGGTGAATGTATCTCATGTACTTCAATATTTATTTTTTATGATTTTAAGAGTACTTTCATATTAATAAAGAGTAAAAATAAGCTTTTACTGGAAACTAAACTTTAAAAACTGCCTTGAACAATATTTTTTTCATAGAATTTACGAAATGCTTGAACTTATATGCCAACTAATCATGAACGTAACTATCTCTATGAATGTTTAATTCATAAACTTTTAAGTTCAAGTTTATGAATGAATGAACGGATTTATATTATATTAGTAATACGATACTCATTTAAAATACATAAAAGAATCTTATTTTTTAAAACAGCATATATAAAATTTACAAAGCAAGTTTTAATCCTAGCGGGATAATTTTAGAAATCTTAATTTATATTTTTTTCTTATCAAACCTCTTCAAATTTTTATTAATTTATTAAAAATCTTAAGCAATTAATTTTTTTTCACATGTTTTATGATTGATTATCATTTTTGTGTGTGTAAGGAATTCAGATATACATTTAATTATTTTTTTTAAAGTATAAACCCTTTTTTCTACCCCACAACATACTATACAGTAGTCAAGAAAACAAATTCCAGTTTAATTATTAGTAATAATCAAAATCATGTTAGCTAATTTTTATGTTGTATTTGGTAATAATTTTTTAAGGAAAAAGGAGCCAAAATTGACTTTATTTTCTTTGATTAATAATTATATCATGTGAAAATTGATATTATTTACTCAATGAACACAATTTTCCAGTTTTTGCTTGTTCCAATGTATTTTAAACTCTTTTGAACAAATACTATTTTATAGAAAATTTACATGAATCTTCACTTTATGGGGATGATAACATATGGATGGTATTTTTTCAATTTGCAATCAATCACACACACACTTTCTATTTTACGAAAATTTGATATAATTAGACTGTGGGGATTTTATATCGCACAAAAATGATTGCAATGTCAAGCAGGCGAGCTAAGCATTGAAAAGATGTGAAAAGAAATCAGTGCAGTCAAGAAGAAAGAGTCTTGTTTTTGGCCGATAACATGAGGCAATTTGTGAGGCAACAACAACTTGAGTGGCCAGGAATACCATTCAGCGATTTGGTTGTGAAATTTTGTGCCTTCTGACTAATTCACCTGACCTTGCACCGTAACCCCCTCTCCCATTCCCTAGATAATCAGTTTCATGGAAATTCCGACACAAATGAAGCAATTTTAAGTCAAAATTTCTCGGATTTCTTTGCGTCCAAAACCCAAGAGTTTTACCGTGGGTTTTTTAAGAGAAAAGTAAAGTCTCCAATCATATGATTAAAATATCTGCTCTGTTTTCACTGTGCACATCTTACATTCAGTAAGAATGCCTTTCTAAGAGATTGAGGAAATAGATCTAATTGAAAAAAGTTAAGTTTTTTAAACTAATCAAACAATTATTCAGTTTAAACGAATCAAACAATCGTTGTTAAGAAGAGGAAATGATTGTCAGCACATCTGTCACAGCACTAGATTCTCTGTTAGAAATTGAAAATAAAAGTACAGCCCACTCATGTTGTTTTTAGATTTTTCTCTGCCTGTAAAATCGTATGACACATATTTTTCATGTATACAGACCACCAAGTCCAACTACAATTATGTCAAGATTAGTCATCGGTAGTTCGTTGAAAGTGATTGCGTTTCCTCTTCAGTTGCAAGTCTTACGCTCTGTAATTGACGATTGTGGCATGGTTCCTTTTCGTTATCTGAAAACAATAAGGACCACATCAGAATCATGCTTTAAAGTCGGAGATACATATGTCTTCAAAATGGATAGAATATTATCTCAAGTAACACTTTCACAATTGCACTATTAAATGTAATGTGAGTCCCATTTATGTCTTAGAGATAGGCAAGTGACTCTCAACTTTTCAATTTTTTTTTAAAGTGATTATGGACTTATGTTTCTCCTTGCTAAATCCAGAGACATATGGTACTTAATGCTATAAAATACTTTGAAAATTCCTTAACAATAGCTTACCCAGTCTCATGATCATTGTTAAAGAGAAAATAATTTTATCACATTACAGGAATGCGTTGGGGACTATCCCAGATTGAAGACGCCTCAACCTAACATTTTTACCTAACTTGGCAGGAAATATTACAACATTATATGAGAAACTTTTAGATTAATTTATAAATTATTAAATTTTTCCAAGAAAATTTAATAAGTCTTAATTTGTTATGCCTTCTATCCAACTTGAGAAAGAGACCACGCTTTTTAATGAATTACTCTCCTTTTAAGGGAAAATTACTGAAATAAATTGTTTGATATGTTTTAATTGTTAGTTTTTTCTATGAGTTCTTGGACATTTTTTTATTTTTGCATTGATGTTTTTGTATTTAATTTTTTTTATCTTATACTTAATTGAAACACATACTCATTTAAACTTTCAGAAGAGTTGATTATAACTGGAAATTTATATTTGCATTTTTTGATATAATTGATGATTTTTATGTATTTTTAATATTCTCAAATTTAAATAGTATCTTAATTTTTTTTATCTAAAACTAAGGCTTAATTTTAGAATAATTTAATGTACTTGAGCCAAATAACTTTATCAAGTAAAAGAAAGAATGATTTTACAGAAAAATAACGTAGAATTCATATCTAACAATGTTTCTGAAATATTGTTATATATGTTAAGGGAACGAGTCAGTTATTCTTTAATCATGTTATCGTGATAATCATGATATCATTATGTATAATATAATGACATTTTTTAGGGGGATGATTTAGAGTGGTTCATCAACCATGCTGTTGAAAACAATGAAATTAATTTCCAGAACAATATACAATAAATAATTCTATTCACTATAATTGTAATAATTATTATTTGATGAGTTGTATCACCTGATTTAAAAATTTAAAAGGACTCTGTTAGTGTATAACTAGGAGTACTTTTATATTTATTATTATATTTTTGTTATTTTTAAATAATTTACATAACAATTATCGTAATAAACTAGCTAGTAAAAAGTTAAATTACATTGACACATTATGAATAAAAAATTAATTTGATGAAATGCCCAAATTCATGTAGTAATTTTGCCTTGTAATTAAATACACCTGTATTAACTATATTGGCTCACGAATTCAGTTAAAAAGTTTGTAAAACTCAAGAGCAAGAAGTAAGAGTCCGTTGCTTCTATCTGTAGTTCATGCTGAATGTAGTTAACTATATTTCTTAGAGAAAAATCTTTTATTTCAAGCTCAAAAATAAAGTAATATAAAAATGTTGAAGTAAAATTACTTTAATCATAATTTACATTTTCTTTGAAAATAGTTAAATTTACTTATGATTAGTTATGGTCTAGACATGCAAATTCGTTAAAAGCTGTTGCATGTGACATTACACTGTGCCTCTAGCGCCTGAAGTAGACAGCTGCTTTATAAATACTTTCTGCAAGTTTTAAATTAGATTCCATGTTGCTATCTAATTAAAATATAGTTTCACAGCTACGGGGATCTTAAAAGTTAAAGCTATATTTTCTGAAGCATAACACCTGTAGCTTCTTTGATGACTTAGTATTCCCATAATGTGTTTATTAGAAGTCTTAGGGTTTTAAATATTTAGAAATTCTTATATTCTTTCTTACGCTAGCTAAAAAAATAAAAGTTTGATAAAAGGTAAAGAGTGGAAAAGTTTTGCACCAAAAGAGATTAGAATTTTTCATTTAGATTTCGGAAACATGTATTTATTTCTGATTGACTTTTGTGACATCTAGTCAGAAGAATAGCCAAAAAATAAATCTGTGCTTTTGAAATTCATTACAGAAAATATTTTAAGATAAATATAAAAATATTAAAGATGTTCTGTTTCCAGTTGTCGTAGAGAAAATTGCTATCAGATATCTATATTTTTAATGATGAATGCCCTACGCAATTTCATTGGTTATTCAGCGAATATTTCCCTGCAATTCATATAGAAAATGATATATATATATATATATATATATAAACTGAAATTTAGAATTAACAGTTTGCATAATAAAAGCATTTACTCTTTTTATTTAAATCCATTCATGGAATCCTTTCACTCATTTATAATCTCATAGATTTAAAAAATATAATTGTTCTTATATTCTTCAAATGTAACTATAACGTACAGGTAACACACTGTATTTAGATGTTAAATTTCAAGTAACTTTTTAAATCTCTTTTTATTTATCACTAAAGCTGGAAAATGAAATATTTACTTTTGACTATCACAAAAAACAGCTCTTTAGACAGAGATTTTGAAAATTTTCTTTATATTATTGTGCCTTTTAAAAGTGTTTTTGTACTATCAATGACAAATAATGTATGGTTAAAAGCTTTTTTATCATACGTAATTGGTAACGGCCTTGAATATTCAGGATGGACAGAGATCTCGTAAAAAATAATACTAATGGAGAAAAATATCAACTTGGTTAATAACTAGTCATAAATTTGATATGTGGTTAAGCTGAAGACCATAGGCCTGTAGATATAAAATATTCCATTCGGTACTCAGTTCCACCACTTCTGTGATATAGTGGATATTGAAACAGGATTGGCTGAAGACTACCAACTCAAACATCAATTTCTTCCCGAGAAATGTAAGACTAGGTTAAAAATTACAGTGTACCTGATTTCAATTTGCTATCAGGTAGACGAGTTAATGGCTTAGAAATGAATTTTAATTTTAGTAGTTTACAATATTCAATATTCTGGATAGTATCAATTTCCTTGTTTTAATAAATCAAAAAATATTTCAAAATATAATAGCTTACAGTATTATATGATGTATATAAATTAACTTATAATATTATGGGTAATAACAGAAACTTACTTGTTTTGGTAAATCAAATTTCAAATGTGTACTTGGCATTAGTTTATTTCGCCAATTTTTAAGTATATTATGTCATCAATTGAAATTCTCTTTTAAAGTTATCATATTTTTAAAGTTATCATAAGGATTAGAGGCCAAAGCTAGTAAGTTTGTAGAGTATGGATTCCCGTTGATAACGCGTACCTAGCATTAAAAAAATAACTGCTATTTGAAAAAATAAAGATACTTAATATTTATTTAGTTTTGTTAAAAATGTTCTTTTATAATGAAGAAAGAGTTTTTACAAACTGAATCAAGTTTTAAAATTAAATTTTAGTAATGAGGCCATTAAACATTGCAGAACTGACTAATTATATATTGCAAGTTCCGAAGGATAATGTATTGAGAAAGGCGTAAACACGTTTGCTGCAGACAGCAAAATCAATACATTTTTGATAATCAAAAAGATCAGTAAATATTATCATTATTTCTTTTTACAAAAATTATATTGTGGGAATGTAAAAGGAAGAAGAAATCCAATGACGTCAGAATTTTTTTCAGTCTACAGCTGTTACACATAGATAACAATTTCTAAGCAGCTGAAGGAAATACACACCGGTTTTCTTAAATCGAACAGAGTTTCGATACAGTGTGTATCATAGCATAAGCAACTTTGTAATGAATGAAAATTTGAGTTTATTAGAGTTCGAATTATTTAAAAACATTTCGAAATAAAATATGTTTTATAAGTTAACTGGAAACCAACATTCCGAAAATATATTTCCTTCTATTTTATTCGATGCAACCACTCTCAAATTCAACCCCAGAGAAAAATTCGACGTAGAGAATGTAAATATTTTAATTTTGTATATTGGATAAAAATGTCTATTTGAATTATTTTAAAAATGTTTTTTTTTTATTTGCATATAGAAAAGCAACGATCAAATCATTACATGCTAATAATTTTTATAACATTCCTTAACATTTTTAAATATTGAATGTTTAATCAAGTGAAGAAGAATGTTTTCTCATTATAGAAGGAAAGAAATGTTGTCTACAAGGTAGCAAGAGCGTGATTTATGAGAGCGTGGTTAAATCAAGAGAGATGTTACAGCCTGGTCTTGCGAAGGCAACTTGCGTGCTTTTCATTAAATTTGGAGCAATGAATGGCAGAAATAACATAGTGGTTATGGCAGCAGATATATTAAATCCGATCTTTAAAGGTTATAATGCTTTTGTTTTTTAATTTATCGAGAAATTCTGTCTTCTTCAAAACAAGCGACATAAGATACAATGAGAATGTTTCCATCGGTAAGTCAAAAAAATCATGAATTGAAAACAGTTGAAAAATAAATTAACAGTTGAAATGATTACATTGATAAAATTGTAGTAAGGAAGTTGTTTGTGAATCTCATAAATTCGAGCATTTTGAAATCAATATTTGAAACCAATGTTAATCATGAAAATAGTTAAAAAAAATTTATACTGCATTCACAATATTTATTAATTAATACAGCGATTTTAGCTATATAATTAAACAATTTCTATAATTAGAGAATTTAAATAATTTATCCAAAAGCTTGTAAATCATATAGAATAATAACTACATAATAGGAAAATATCAACAACCTATTCAAGAAATTTCAATGAGTAAATTAAAAAAAAGTTAAAGATTCTGCATATGTTGTTAGAAAAAACTAGCAAATAAAACAATTTCAATAAGACAGAATAACAATGAAATTTTTTGTCTCAAAAACTGAAGTACATTAGCAATTCACCTGTTAAACGTTTAAATAGCATATTTAAGAATTTAACAGAATGAAAAAAGTTGAATTGGGGACTGTAATTTCACTATTCTTTTCTGATTTCCCATGAAAAGCAAAATAAAAAAAAATGCTTACAACCTGCATTGTTAGAAATCTGAACATAATGAAATGAGACATGTTTTAACTTGTTTTTGAAAAGTAAAAAAAGTAGAAAACGGGGATTACTTTTTTTCTATTTAAAATAATTCTATTGCTGTCAAGAATTATGAAAGCGGTCCTTTTGCATTTCTCTAGTTTAAATATAACTTTTGTTTCTTCAAAGCCTATCTTAAATGATGAGTGACAAATTTTCGCTGAAAAAGTCTCAGAAACTAAAAAAAAATACATTTTGGAAAATGTAATAATTAAAAAGAAATCTCTAATTTAACTATAAGAATAAAAACACAAATAAATATGTTAAAATACTTTGAAAGCTTTTTTATTTGATACGGTTTGTTTCCATTGTTGAAGAATCAATTATATATTGCAGTTGCTTGTGACAAAAATTATCCTTTTTACACATTCGTTAATATTTAAAAGAATTATAGCAAGACAGCTGCAAAATAAATGCCTTGCCCCACTGTGTAATTTCATGTCTGGTAAATATTTTACCCTCCTATTTTAATAAATTCAGACAACGTAATATTTATTTTAATTTCTATATAAAAATTTTTAAAGAAAATGTTGAATTTTTAATAAATGTTCAAATTATCATAAATTAAGAAATTTTTTTTAAAAATTTTTGTGAGTTATGTTAGCTGATAAAATGTGGTATAAAATAAATATTTTATTATGTCATAAGCTTGGCACATTTTTTGAAAGTTAAGGACTGAATACATAAGTAAAAAGATCAATTATAGAATTAGTAATATTTTATATCAAGTACTATTTATATTTTTTATTTTAATTTGCTTCATTAATAATGAAATTTTCTTTTATCTTTTTAATCGAGATATAATGACAATATTTTATTTAAAAACTTAATATTTTCTTTTATAATACACTACTGGTCATTAAAATTGCTACACCAGGAAGAAATGCAGATAACAAAATGATATTTATTGGACAAATATATTATACTAGAAATAACAAGTGATTAAATTTTCAAAAAATTTGGCTGGATAGATCCTGAGAAATCAGTACCCAGAGCAACCACCTCTGGCAGTAATAACAGCAGTTATACGCCTGGGCATTGAGTCAAACAGAGATTGGATTGCATGTACAGGCACAGATGCCCATGCAGCTTCAACACGATGCCACAGTTCATCAACCGTAGTGACTGGCGTTTGGTGACGAGCCAGTCGCTCGGCAACCATTGACTAGACGTTTTCCATTGGTGAAAGATCTACGGCCATGCGGATAATATGCCTGTCTTCTCGGCTGCTAGTGATAGGTGGCCGTTGAGATACCGCATGGCGTTCCGTATTACCGTCCTGAACCCAACGATTCCATATTCTGCTAACAGTCATTGGATCTCGACCGACGCAAGCAGCAATACTGCGATAAGATAAACCGCAATCACGGTACGCTACAATTCGGCCTTTATCAAAGTCATAAACGTGCTGGTACGCATTTCTCCTTCTTACACGAGACATCACAACAACTTTTCACCAGGCAACAACGTTCAAATGCAATTTGTGTATGAGGAACCGGCAGAACAATTTTCTCATTTAAATAAAATGTAGGTGTCGCTACTGGTGCCTGCTTTGTCTGAATGCGCTGAAAAGCTAATCATTTGCATATTACAGCACCTTCTTCCTTTCGTATAAATTTCACGTCTGTAGCATGTCGCCTTCTTGGTGTAGAAATTTTAATAGCCAGTAGTGTATTTTAATAATTTTTTCACACCCCGAATATCATTTAGGCAAGTAATTTTATTATAAAACACAAAATAAAATTCAATGTAACTTTATAAATAACTTACAAATATTTTTAATGAGGATTATAAAGTTTTAGGGTACCAGTTGAATTTTTGGCCTTATTAATCCTCAAAGATAAGCTTCGATATTTTAATAACAAAATGGAACCGTTAAACTAGTTTAGTTAAAGTATTGAAAATACCAGGGTTACCAGGAATGAAATTATATCACCAATATTAGTCATTAAATTTTTCGTGAAACCATGGTGTACCCTAATCTACACAGAATTTAAATGTTGAATTTTTATAACTTATTTTAAGAATGCTGATTCCTTTGTTGATTTTAATTTAATTTGTCAGTGTCTTTTAACACATTTTTTCTACAGAATGGTTAGAAATTTATAATAAATTAAAATATTTCCTAACGGAAACAATTCCAAATTCTATTGTTTGCTCAAAAATATAAACAATCGAGCAAGTGAATTTACACGTAGTATATTCATAAAAGCATACATTGTGAAAAGGAGTGATATCAAACCATTAATTCACAAAAAACTGATGAAGATTTTAATGTCAAAATTTAATAAATGCATTTTATAAACTTAATTCAATACATGATAAACAAAATTGATGAAGAAAGAGGACGCGTTGGTTTCACTTGTTCGTATTGAGAACATACTACTTTCCTTTCCCTACTACTTGAAGAGACTCTAGTCCTCGAGCAACAGAAGCTGCTATTGTGAGTTTGGAAAGTCGCACATCTTCTGAGGGAAGCAAAAGGTTTCTTCTCTGGCATCATTTTGGACTGCCTACTGGACTGGAAAGATATTCACAGTTTCCTCTTCTGATATCGAACTTCATTAATATCAAAGATTTCATTGATCTGACTGTGTCAGACCCGATGAGAGATTACAAACTACAGCACTTGCAAAACCTATTCTGATGATTCTTTCAATTATGAAGAAAAAACTCATGCAGTTGAACTTTTGTTAATTCTTTAAATTTTTTGAATTATTTTAAAAGATAATTTTTATGAAGGCCAAACTGAATTTAATTACTGTTACTAATTTTAGGTAACTTAGATTTATTGCATAAATTTTACTTTCGTACTTTCAATTTGATACACTCAAACGGTTCATTATTATATTTTAAATTATTTTAAAAGTATTTCGTGTATTTATTAGCAAAATCTTGTTGCAGAATAAAATTTGTTGTACATGGATCAATTCCAGAGTTGGTTTTAAAATAATTTTCGGCTATTTTTGTTAAGGGTTTCTCCCATTGGTTTTGCATTGATGTAAATTGTGAAGTCTTGAAAAATTGATATCAAATATTCTACCATAGCTTACCAGTTTCTATTCAACGTTACCTGATTAAAAATTTCAAAAATGAACTTCAAGTACTAGTTACCCCATGAGAATGAAGCTAAAAAATCACATTTTAATTGTTTTTCACATTCTTCTAATTAATTTTTCAAATGTCTTTGCCAAATTCAAATTAGTGTCTTATATGTATGAATTTTTACTTTTAGTGAAACACTTTAGTAAAATTTTAGTTTTTTTTTTTTTTTTTTTTTGCAGTATGTATTCCCGGTAAATGTTTTTCTAAATCTTTGGTACCGATTTACTTTTAAATATTTCACTGACAACTAAATTTATCATTATGTTTTGACTAAACTGTCAGTTTTGTTTGTTTTCCTCATCCTGCTCAGTCGAAATATTTTTTGGACTGGTGAATATTCACAAAAGACATTTTTTGCTTGTCATGTTTCATTCGATGTCGAGTAGTTTTTATCAAGGAGGAAACAAAATAATTCACTACGTGAAATTACAAGAGGTAGTGATTACGTTTTGACATAAAAGGTGGGAGGGGCAAAAAGAAAAGAAAGGGAAGAGTGATCCCAATGGACATTAATTTCATTAAGTAAGTAACTCTTTATTTACTGATCCAGTGTTTTTACTTACTTACATAAATCAAAAATGAAGAGCACTTTCTTAAGCCAAAATAGGAATACTATGAGAAATTTAATTAAATGTGTATTACAAAAATTAATGAGACATAATTACAAATAAATATTAATTATTCAAATTATGGCGCAGATGCCATATAATCCATCACCCCAATTTTTGAGTTTTTGAAACGAAAAAATGATGCCAAAATGATGTAATTGTGACATAATGCCACGAAGATGTCGTAATTGTGACGTAATAAATTCCTGAGAAAAGTTTATACACCTAAATGATAAAATTAAAAAAAAAATAAATAAAAAGTGTGGATGAAGCGCATAAAATATTAAGATTTTAAAAGAAAATATAAGAATAGTAATTAAAGTACCAAAATGAAACAAAAAGTTCTAAATTTCTTCGCGAGGTTTTAAACACTAAAGTTGCCGAAATAGAGTTTTGTACATAATTCTTATTATTCTCCATGTCTATGACATCATAAGAATCAGGTTGCCAAATAAATCCACCAAAAATATGCAAACTCAAAAACTTGCATGCTGCGATATCCGTGCCTATATTTCTTAGTCATTAATGAAAAATTAAGTGGTTACTGTATTTAAATTTTAAGGTAAAGATACAAATTTATAAAAAAAAAATTGCATGAAAATGGCTCATCAATTTATACCTGCAATTCGATTTTTCTATAAGGCATTCTTTGCTTCCAAGTCCTTTCTGGGAATGTTCCTTGAAGCATGTGCAAATGATGCTCCTCTTCTATAAACTCCTGGAAGTAAAGCCAAACTCTGCTCTAGGTACATAGAAGTCTGCTGGTTCAACAACAACATGCATTAGGTGAATGAAAGAAGCATAATAGAAGCAAAGTCTAAGCGTCTAATTTTAAATTTCTAGTGTCGTTATGAGAAAATTAAAGATTAATATCTAAGTCTATATTATTTAAAAGCAATGCACAAAAAATCTAAAATAAAAAACAGAGGGATTACAACTTCAAGTTTAGAAAATGCAGATAATTTTGTTTCTTTAGATATGACTAAAATAGAAAAAAAAAACATTTTAATTGAAACTTATAAACTAACTTTGAGAAAATCAGTTATTAATATTTGTTAATCATTACTAATTACCTTTAATGTATGAAATAATATTCCCTATTAAATGAAATATTCTACATTTACATCTCACAAAATTAACCAAAAAATAAAGAAGAATAAAGAATAATTTCATAAAATAATAACTTTTTTTAGAAAATAATTCAAGCACACTGTATGAAATAAATTTCCATTATTACCTTATGATTGGAATTTTATTCAATTTTTAACTACTTAAAGTTATTCGTCTTTTGACATCATCTAAGTTAAGCTTCTTCTGACGAAATATTGATCCTAAACATGATTTATCTTGAATTTAATTTTCTTGAACCTGCTAATACACGTTTTAGAGCATAATGTTTCTTAAAATTCTACTTACAAGAATTTCAAAAGATCATTAATCATTACCTTTGCTTATTACCTCCTCAATCAAAGACCAATCTTTAAGCATACTCTTAGAAATCAGTTAATAAGAAGAGAATAATTCTTTATTAAAGAAGATGTTGTGTACAAGAAACCTATGTTTAATCTATCACAAATTTTAAATATGTATTGCAATTAACTATGTATAGCTAATTTAAAAAAAGGTATTCAATAGTGTTTACCTTATCATATGTTTAATAAGATTTTTAATATGGTGTTCATAAAAATATCCGTTGCTCAGATAATTGCTTACTTAAACTAGTAAATTAATTTAGTTGAGCTTTTTGAAAAAGTTTATTAGTTAATGGACGATCGAATTTTCCAACAAAAATCTTACTATTTCTGAAATTAGTATTTAATCTATTTCCTTTAGTTACTTTAAAATAAATTGCCTTTATATGGATATTGTTGAAACTTTAACGTATATTCATATTTTTATAAAAAAATAAATAATTTCTAAAAAAAATTATCTCAAAAAATATGACTTGGTAGATTTTCTGTTATGCAGAATTTTCTGAGAATTAATAACGTTTTTAATGATTAGAATTATTTTTAAGGAGGTAATGACAAATACGTAATCATCGATTTCCTTAACCAATGTTTATACTTACAGTTATTGACTTTTAATTTAAAGTTTTTTTTTTTAAATATATTTGATCTTTGCTCTTTTTTTTAATTATGTTACTACAAATTTGTAAAACGGCTATCATTTTATCACAAAGTTAATTTAAATATTTTGCTCCCTAACAATATGAACGTAATACATTAATATCGGAGGGTGCATCTAAAAATATTAGTATGCATTTCAAGAATTAAGCTTTTATTATGTTTAATCCTTGAACATATGTTATTTGCTAACTTAACATTTTGATTATGATCATCCGTATTTTAAAATTACTCATGTGTATAAAAATTGAAATGTAAAATACTATCAGAACTTAACCTAAATTACTTACTTATTGGAAACTGATCTCGAATTAATTAGATATATATCTTTCTAATTAGAATATTCAACTAAAACTTGTATTTATAAGCTACAAGCTATACCCTAAAACTAACTTTTATTATTTCTTATAAATAGTTTATAAGGCAAGACACTTACATGAAAAAAATTAAATTTATATGCAAATAATTTGAGAATGCATTTAATTTTACAAGCAAATGCTTGAATCAAAAACTGATTTAAAGAGTTTATAATTTGTACTTATCTTAGCGCATGATTTCTTAGTTTAAATTATATCATGGTTAGAGGATATCTCCTGGCCAAGGTTAGAGGAATATAGGAAATAATCGAATATAGGAAGTAGTGAAAACTATTAATGCAGTGAAAGTAGAGGCAAAATGATACATAAGTATTATCGGGTCGACCATTTCTGTGACTATAGTCCTTGTCCCCTAGAAGGTGTTGTGTCACTAAATTTTAGTGTGTATGATAAAGTAATTATTAGATATAAAATACAAATGCTCTGAAAAATATTTGGTATATACAGTTTTACAATATGATATGCAAATTTAACTTCGCAGCTAAATCTTAAAAACCTTTATAATTTCCTTCTTTTTAAAACTATCAAAATTGAAAAATAAAAATATTATTTCTCGTAGTAAAAAATTTCTAAATTTTTTATTGTTCAAAGCATTGAAAAATGTGTTGGTATATTAAAGTGATAATTTAAATATGAGATGACTTAAAAAAATGTTTTCTCTTCACATAATAAGATAGTGATAGTTCAGTTCTATTTAGTTCACAATGTTTTCAATTTGGTAAATATGTTATATATATATATATATATATATATATATATATATATATATATATATATATTTTACTTCAAATTTGATTCAAGAAGTATATTTGTCTTCTGATTGCCGTTATGGATATCGTAAAATTACTGCATAGAAGAAACAGGTCCTTTGACATTCGTTTTTGTCATATCTGTCAATGGTTTCACCCACAAGTTATGACAATGACAAAACTAATTTTGAACTATGACAGATATTTAATTCGTCAAAACATGGTCTCTATCTGCATGAAATGGATAATTTAAAGAGAAATTTAGTGAGTTAAAATTTAAGAATGATAAAAAAGAATCACACACACACACTGTGTCCCAGTCAAATACTGTTCCTTTTTTATTTTATTTTGAAAGTGCAAAAATGCTAATTTTTATGTATTGCTTTTTTATAAATTTTCATTATTTCCGCATTTTTAATATCGATAAATGTGAATTTTAATTGTACAATAATCGTACATTTATCTTGACTGGTACGCGAGTCATATTTTAGACAACTATATTACATAATAAATTATCAAATAAGAGAATATATAATAGACCGTTAACAAAGAAAATTTTGTTGTTATAACAGTTTATAACACCTTGCTTTATTTTTATTCCATTGCGTCTCATATGATGTTTTGTGCTGTGAAAAATGAAATATCAAGTTACATTGCATTTCAATGAGGTTACGTAAATTAGGTTTTTTTCTGGTGGTTAATGTATGCCAACCGAAGCGGTTGAACGATACCAATCGTTCTGTGCTGTAGTGATTCCATATCCCAGCTTAACTTACGGAAACCCTTAATTTTGGACGATGGTCAACCGAATCGTAACATCAGTCATTACTTGATCAAATATCAAACCTTCTGTCTCACGACCACGATATTAATACAATTTTCACCCAGCTATTTAGATCTCTTCAACTCAATTATTTAAAAAATGTCAAATTAGGTTATTGTAAAACTTTTCTGGCTGTCTGTTTGTGTGTCCCCTAGTTGCTACCCACAGCTACTTAAATGGCAACTTGGAATCGCAATTGACTGACAATGTACGACCCTTAACTCTACTAGATAGAGGGAGAGGTGTTTGAATCTTTTGCAGTTTTTATGACCATTAATGCCTTCAATAAAATTGTCTTGAAGTGAAATCAATTATCGAATACACTACCTTTGGGATGAAGGTAGCGAATTTGACCTTTTGGTGACCCCCTTCTCTGTAAAGCATTGGCCTCAGTATATAAATGTTTTCTTAATCAAAAATTTCATTCCATTATTTTCAATAGAGAAATGAGAAATTGAATGATTTATGAATTAATCAACGGTGAAATAGCAATCAGATTGGCTTTCACGAAATTAACTCGATTCTGTGGCAGTCGTTGCTCAGACAGAGCGAGGTGTAACACCAACATACATTATTTAATAACCCTGCCACATTCGCCGGAGTGAAAAAGCCCTTAATTGCGTTATCCAAAACGTCCTATTATATTCGAAAGTTAAAAGAGCGCTTCCTCCCCATTATCCAGCGTTTGAGAAGTGGCGAGTCCTTACTTCTCTGTATAATTAAAATTTCCCAATTATCGCTGCAACTTCATTAGTATCTCCAGTCTTATGAAAACTTCATGAGTCCCTGCAACAGCTTGCGCGCGGTCCGATCTTTCTGAGGTGTTTCGGATTCGGAATGAGTTTACCATCTTGATGAGGGTAAAACACGTAAAAATGTTTGCTTCCTGTCACCGGAATGGAATACATTATGCCGGCTTTCTTTTTATTTGGCGCGCTTCCTGTTTGGCTGACTTGCGATTTCATTAATTAGTCATGGATAAAGTATCTCAGCGAACCATTTAATGAAATTTCGTCGGAACTTATTCAATAACTTGCATTTTTTATCCATTCAGAGAAATTCTGGGAAATGAAAGCATATATCATTTTTCACTGAGGGTTGATACTAAAAATACTGCAAAGTAATTTTTTTATAAATATGCTACACAATATTTTGGCTCTTTTTTACAGCTTAACTGTTTTAATCGGGAAATATATTGATCATACATTTTCACACTTATTTTTTTTTACTCAAATATACTTTTATGATGACTTTTTTACTATAATGTTAACAAATTAATAATTATTTCGCCACATTATTGTATTTGGATAAATGGATTTAATCGCATCTCAAGTTTAATGGAACAATGAATGCTATTTTCACAATTTGTGCCCCACTAATTTGACACTTGAGAATAATATTGCTTGCAGATAACTGAAATTAAAATTATGGAAATTAATTCTGAATAATGAGTATATACTTCTTTCTATGTGTTAACCGTATGCTATCAATAACAATTTAAAAATAAGATATTTCCTCTTTAGTACTAAGCTCAATTACTAAGACATAAAAAATAATAAAAAGAATGATGTATTTCTGTATTACTATGCACAAAAATATGGAAGAAAATATTAATAAGAGAAAATCAAAGGATAAAAGTTTACGACTATTCATAAAGTATGCAAATAAAGCATAGAAACGAACTGCTGAATTATGGCTAATTGAACTGTTTGAAGTTAAAGAAAACCAAAAACCAAATGCTTACAACTATTCATAAAGTACAAAACAAAATAATAAAGCATAAAAATATATTGTGGAATTAAAATGATTGCGATAAGAGATTGATTGTTAAATGTTTATTCCTAAGACTAGATTTATCACTCTATGATCAGACTAGGCTGATGATGGGTAATTGAACTGCTTAATGAAAATTATGAATAATTTGAAAAACTCACATCAGAGGTGAAATATTGAAATGAAAACCACTGATCTAATCAAAAACTTGTCTGCTTAGTTTATTAAAACAATACAAATTAGTGTTAGAATAACTGCTGTGTTCAATTGATTCACTTCGCATGACGTCAAAGTCACGTGTCAAGTACGCTCGGTGATTTTTTTGTTTCTTTGGTGTGTTTGATTCTTAAATTCTAAAGAATTTTAATGTAATAAGTTAACTGATATTTATTTCCAATTTTGTTAAATTGTTTTTAATTTGTTGCCTTAATTTTCGTCTCCAATGTTCTCCATGATAAGCATTTCAATAAACGGTATTTTTTTCTGTTAAATTATAAAATAGTGTCTAAATTTGAGCTATGTGGTTATTTTGGCAAAATGTAACTGTTGATGAAAGCTACTTCCTTTTCTTCCTATTTTTTTTTCATAAAACAATTCCAAAGTCAAATTTCTCTTGCAATAATAAATATTTTTTCTTTATTTTGTCTTTTATTACGGAAAATATTTAGTTTATTCAAACAAAGAAGAATTTGAAGAAGTATAAATATTCCTCGATACAACTATTATTAAATAACATTGCAAAATTATCGTCAAGTATTTGTATGAAATCAAATTTAAGTACGAGTATGCACAAAAATAATGCAAACAATTTACGCTTGGTATAAAAGCGCCGTCTAATAAGGAATTGAGTCCAATAATATTAAGTATGATTTAAAGCTATGATTATTATATTGTTTTATATGTTTATTTTTGGCTTATTTTAATTTGCTTTACTTGTATGTATAAATTTAAACATATGTGTCTTTGAATATATGTAACATCGAATATATATTATTAATGTATATAATCTCTAATATAGTAAAATTGTATTTTTAAAGCATTACATATATGATAGATAATTAATATAAGAATGTATTTATTTTATTTTTTAATAATGATTTTTTTTAATTAAGTACACACATTTTATTTAAATACAAAGTAATGTTTATAATAAAATGTTATTACATCAATTACCAATATCATCTGATCTTATGGAGGACCGTTAAAAAATATTATTTCTCTTCATTATAAAACTAACGCATATTTTATTTAACTTTTATTGTTTGTGTTAAAAACATAACTTATGTTTTTTTCTGTTTCTTTTGGCAGCATTTAATCATAAAATTAGACTTGAATTCTGAAAAAATGTATTATTATTCAATTACTCAACTAATAAATCAAATATAGAGTACACTTGGAAGGAGTTAAAAATTTTCAAATTGTTTTTACTTTAATAAAATCAATATTTATGCATTAATTAATCATATTTTTTACTCAATACATCTGAAATAACCAATCCATATTAAAATATAAGATATTCTTAAAGATCTTGGGTTCATAAGACTCAAAATTACTTTTTAAATCTATCAGTATCAAATAATATATA
>JAPDSC010109856.1:133563-157208 GCA_026290005.1 Latrodectus geometricus
CAATGTCAAATATTTCCTAAATGGATTAAAATTTAAACTTTCATATATTATTCATTTATTTCTACCTATGCAAATTAATTTAATTCTACCTTTTTCATTTCTATGGCAAATGAAAAAGCGAATATACATTTAATATATATTTTAGCTAATATTTATACAGCTTTCTCAAAATTGCCTTAATCTTTGAATCTTTAAAGAGTATTTTTTCAAAATATATTTATTTAAGTAAACTTAATACCTCCCCTTACATTGTAAGAATTTTCTAATATTTTAGTATTTTTGGAGAAAAAAATCTAAGCGATATATATTTAAGTTATAAATTCTGCAAGCAATAGTTTAAAGGCACTTTAACATTTTGAAATTCATGATGGATTACCTCACGAGACAGAAAAATAAATCTTTTTAAAAGTTTAGAAATAAAAAATGGTTATTTTTATATAAATCAGACTGTTATATAAAAAAATAAAAAATGAATATAGTTTATGTAACAATCAAGAATTGAAAAAGAGAATATATTATCTATTTCACTAACATTTTACATGTAATTTTTCAGCAAAAAACATTTACCCCAAGTAATATGAATTCTTCTCAAATTAAAACAGTACTATTTTAAATAGTAAAACAAAAAATAAATTGTATTTAAAACTATTATGCAATGTATAAGATATTTTTATCATAAAAAGTGTCAGCTTTTGACCAGTTTGAGGAATAAATTGTTGAAATAATTTAATTATTGAGTAGGAATTGAACTTTTCGCTGTAAGTATTGCAATACGCGCACTCCAATAAATTTTTATTCGTGTAGTAATTTTATGCAAATTTCTAAAAAAATTGTCTGTTATTAGTTAGCATAACAATGCATTAGAAATACATTTTGTTTAGACACAAGTGTTGATTTGATCTGAGCACAAATGTTGGACTGAGGCTCAAAATAAAAAAGAGGTTATGTTTAAAGATTTCTTTTTTCACAAGTGGGCAGTAGAAAACGTATCACAATAAACTAAAAGTTTTTAACGGATTTATTTATATAAAAACACCAAAAAATCAGTATTTCTTAAAAAATTGATAAATATGTTAATTATAAATCTCGCCACACTATTTCCATTAAGTAATTCTAATAGAATCCATTCAAAGAATCATTCAGAAAGATCAAATGAACGCAAGGAGTTTATTTACTAAGTTTTGCACAGCAGGAAGTTTGATTTGCTAATGTGTATCGTCGAAAAACCGCAATAATTCGTAAGTGACTGGACAGGCGAGATCACACCACGCCCGCTTATGATCACCGAAAACCGCGGGAAGGCATTTATCTCAGCTTCCAATAACTATTCCGAATAACAACTCCTTTTCATAAGACTTTCCTTATCTGGGAGGAAGAAGGCTCTTGAGGAAATGACCTTCTTCCAAATCCCTGTCACTCCCCCACCCCCTAGTGATAGATGGTGTTTGTTGGCATATGGCACGTCACCAAAATCCCCACCGTCATCACTCAATCTGCGATGTCAGTCCGATGCAATCGATCCCTGTGAGATGCTCTTTCTTTTCCCAAGAAGAGATCAGACACATGCAGGGAGGAGGAAGGGGTTGTAGAAAGCCGATAAGGCAATTATCGATTGATTTTTGATTTCCATCGCACTTGGCGAGAAAGAGACAATACGTAATTTTACCACGGGGAAATGTCGTCATTATTCCAGAAAGAGCACCTGGCTTTTAATGCAAGCAGGTTAACCTGAGCAATATTTAATGACATCCTATGCGATCAGGCTTCGGAAAAATCTTTGGTCATGAGTATTGATTAATTTCATAAATATATTAGTTGCTTTGCTTTAGATATTCTAATTTCTTGTTTATGGGCAAAAAATAGCACTCTATACTAAACTTTTATCTTCAGTCGTTTTCCTGTAAGTTTTTGATAATATATGTTACCAATAATTTAATAATTCCACGAATTTATATCGATTATAATAATTTTCCTAAAATGAAATTCATTTAAAACACTTTAAACTAGAGATAAAAGAATCAAATTAAAAGCTCTTTGAATTACTCAGGCCTTATAAATTTCTTTTATAGCAAAGACTTAAATTTTGGAATCCTTCCCTTTCGACACCCCTGATTCATTTCAAATAGTGTTAGTTAAATTACAAAAACCAGGTAAAAGCATGTATTAATTAATAAAACTAAATTTTACTCTATAGTTATAGAATGTTCATTTTTATTTAAATAATAAATTTAATATCACATACACATCAGCAATGTTCCAAAAGTATTATAATATCTGACTGGACTCCTTAGAAACTCTTTTTGTTATAATTTTTAAGAAAGCTATTCTAAACTGATCTGGTTATTCTGGTATCATTAAATAAAACCACTTAACAAATAAGTTATAAATTCTTAATTTTCTTCAACATTAAAAAAATTATTTTATAAAATTGACAATTCAAAAATATTTTATTTAAATTCAGAGCAATAATGCAAAACTGCAATATTCAAACTAAATTCTCTTATTTAAAAAAGTAAATTCAGGATAATATTCCCAAAAAAATAACTTAAAGGTCAACACTTGTTTTAAAGTAATTCTTAATTTTACCTATATTTAAGGATTATTCCGGTTTTCCTGCAATATTAATTTCATTAGATTTATTTTATTCATTTATTGTAATTATGTCTCTTTTTATTTTATATCATATCCTTTATTCAAGGGAGAGAAAAGGCTTTTAATATTTTTTTAACAAATTATTATAAAAACTTAATTAATATATCATCTATCAATTTAATTTCTTGTTACTAAGAGATTGCCTCAAGGAAATCATAGTTAAATACAATAAAACAATCTTTTGTTCACCCCTCATAAGTAACTCCTTTTAATCCTCGATGGAAAAAGATATTTTGAAGGATTTTTCACCGATTCTCAGGCCTAAATCTCAGGCCACTTTGCTCTTTATAAGGAAACATGCTTATTTCTTTATTATTGCAAACATATTAAGACTTGTTCCTAAATTTCAAGGTCATGTCTGTTTCCATAATACAAAATAAAGTGAATTAGGAGTTTAACCTTCCTTAAGTATTTGAATTCAGAATAATGTAAGAATCTCTGTGTTTAAAAAAGTCTCAGTTAGAATCATTGAAAATCTAATTCAAAGCTAAAATACTTTTGATGTAATAAAGAGTGTTCAAAAGTAAGTTAAATATCATTAAATAATGATCTAATTCAAATTTTGATTACAGGATAGTCCAAAAAATGTGATAAAAGGTGTCTTATATTCTTGATTTCATATTTATTGATATAAGTGTAATTCTTCTATACTCTAATAGCACATATATTGGAATTTCAGATGAATATTTGATTAATTTGGAAACAAACAATATGGAGTTATTGATTTTAGAAAATAATTATTTACTATTGGAAAATTTTGTGAAAATATCTGAAGAAATGTCACTATTCGATAAGCATGTCGTTCAAATTTGAAAGAAGAGAAAACCTAGAGAAATGGTAATCACTGGATAATTGATGCGATATTCGTTGACGATATTCTGACAGGTGTGAAGTACTAGAACAACGGTGGCCTAGTTTGTTACAACATGTTCTCATTATCAAAAGATAGTGTGTTAGAATCTCCGCTTAACCAAGAATCAGTCCTGTTCACTAAAAGCTGTAGGGGCACTTTAAATGTCGCACATAATGTCATCCAAGTAAAATGACACTTTTGAGTGTTGCAGACAAAATATTGGTGAGTCGTCTTCTTGGTCCATGCTTCTAAATTATGAAGACTCCAGCCCATTTGCTTCTATCTAACAGGCAAACCCCAACTCAGGGCTAAATACAAGGAAGCATGCTGTTGCAACGACAACAGGTGTGAAGTATTGAGAGATGACATTGTAGAGATGAAGTTCTGAGACATGATGCTCTGGACATGAATTTGTTATTAAGCATTCACTAGGCTCTGAAGTAGGCTATCTCTCAACATGACATGCTCTTCTGGTGGGTACAAGCCATGTCTGGTCGCTCTAGAGCTACTAAAGTCTTCTCGTGGCATACTGCATTTTCTAAACGTTTAATTGCATTGGATGCAGAGAAATTCACTGGACACAGTGGTCACCATGCAGTTCGAATTTAAATTCCTGCAATTTTTTGTGGAGTTACATCAAGGAAAGAAACAACAGATTATCTTGATTCATTGTGTGTGAGTGATTTGAAATTGGACATAAGAAGGGAGTTTGGCTTAGTTTGAATGTCGTTCAATGGCCAAATGTTTATTAGATCACCATTAAAAAATAGATTGATGGACTAGACTCCAATAACACTCCAGAGCTGTATGGGCAGTTTTGGGAAGGCTTTATAGTAAAATAATCATGGAAGGCTGACTTTCGAGCCTCTTTTATATCTAATGTCATTTATTAAAGAAATTAGTTTTATATTCTCTTATTTTACCAAGATGATAGCTTACTTTCTAATGTAATGTTTGGACACTCTATAGTAGACTGATATCATATACGTATTCTGGGAGAATCCATTTTGTAATAATAAAGAAATAGTTATATTTTATTTAATATTAGATATTATAAATAAAAATTTAAAAATATATTAGAGGATTTTATTGTAAAATATTGAAGCAGGTCCATTGCAACTATAAATTTGGCCGAACTGTTATAGCTTAATGGTTTTGTCTTCCTCGGATACAAAATAGATTTAAAAACATTTTTGAAATATTGGTTACATTTAACCAGAATTTCAAGGATATTTTTATTCATCAAACTCTTTGCATAGTTATAAGATTAAAATTAGAATTGTTGGGTTTTTATCAGACTATTTGTAAAATGGAAAATGTAGTTTCATTATGAATTGTAAAACAAAAATGTCAAGTCATCAATTCTGCATAATCACATTTTCAGAAACATTTTCTACAATCATCAACATTCAAGATTTGTGAAAAAAATTGCTAACTTTGCAAAATTATTAGAAATATAAGTTAATGGCTTAATATATTTTACTACTTGTTTTTCTCAAATGGGACCGATCCTAAAGAGTAAAATTTTAAAAACGAGTAAAAAATTTTATTCAGTATTAATAAAACAATGGATGGATGTTTGAAATGACATTCGGTATTTAGATAAATTGACAACTTTTATAGCTAAACAAACAAACTTCTTCCTTGAATAAAAATGTCATTAAACATTAAGTAAAGGCAGATTTAAAATTAATGATTCCTTTTTTTTGTTAAAATAATAGTTATTAAAAATTGATGAACTAAAATAAAAGCGTTTGTATGCAAATAAATTTTAATATATGATATATGCATAAAGTTAAATATTCTCATTCCAATCAGTCATAGTATTTTACAGTAACCTATATGCGTATTGATATATGTAAATCAAATTCAGAGAAGGAGACTAAAATAAAACTTTACTTTTTAGAACCAAATTATGTTTATTCAAGTAAAAATAAATAAAATGATTTTAAACGGGACATTTTTGCCACTGTGCTTCTTAGGGGTTATGTACTCATGAACTTTGTAAATTATTTAGCCTAACACCAATAACAGGAGGATTTTACAGTTTCTCTATCAAATTCAAATGTTTCATAACATTCAAGGTGATTCTTTGCAACTTTCGGGCAATTTCTGACAGTTGAAATAATCGCCTCGCCCTGTCTAATGAGGGAGATTTTACCAGATTATTTTCCGAAATATTTTACTTTTTTGGGTAAAAAGCAATCAATATAAATTATATATAGCATGAAATTAGAGGTATTCATATTTCAAAATTATATTTCTATGTATTTTCCCACTTGAATCATTAAAAGATTTTTTCTTGAAGTTGTCTTGTTCTAGACTAATTTTAATGGTTTCACATAATATTTAATTTTACATGATTTTTCTATCAATAAACATAATATATAAAAAATAATTTATATTCCCATAAATGCACTTTGATTTAATGACTAATTTGAATCGTATTTCCTAAAGATTAACGAAATATTTTTTTTCGTATTTTTTTTAATTTGCTTAAATCAACCTATATAACTGAATCTTTATCAAAATAAATAAAAATCTATTTTCTAAATTAACTTTTCTTAAAATAGTCATATTTGTACTGAAAGTAATATTTGATTATATGATGTACGAGTATTGCAATAGACGTTATTAAAAAGGTAAATCTTACAACAAACGACCATCCTGACCAATTAAATCTCTTGGGACAGCTTCCGTTATATTCCTAGCTCATTGCTTTTCCTAGCAATAATGTATTTGCCGATCGTATCGCAGAAAAAAAATAATCAAATTGTTATGTTCTTTTTTTTATGGGTTGATGAGAATGAAAATGCCATCATGATGTTTATTTTCCGAATTCTTCTTTTCTGTTCATTTTGTTTCTATCTTAAGGAAGAAACTCTGGAAATTTTCCTGACATCTCCAGTGATTTCCCTGAAGGATCCGAAGAAGAAACCAGGTAATTGAGTTTTGCAGTTCTCGTTTCCCAGTTGATCTTGAAAGCACTTGTCCGGTTTCAGCTCCGGAAGAAAATATCATAAACTCAACAAAAACGTTAAAAAGATTTTCTTTTTCCTAAAAATAGGTAAGTAATCCGATTGCTTGTCGTTCAGAGGGTAAAAATTAAAGCGAAGGAAAGAAAAATAGGCACAAAAGTTACGGACATTAATTGGTTCTAAAAGTAATAGCGGTTGATTTATAAAATGTTTTTTTTCTTTAGTTTGACAGCATAAGGCATACTCGAGGGATTTGAAGAAGTTTCTTCGTATCGAATGAAGTTTCTTCTTTGGCGAGAATTGAGGCGGAAAGAAGGCGGCTTCTATTCACTGTCAAAAGGCAATGGCAATCAGTTTAATTATGAAAATTTGCTCTCATGTTGTACTTAGTTTACAGGTAGGATAAATAGGGATAATGCATAAAAAATGTAAATCATTAAAGAGAATTTATTTGAATGGCGACCTTATAAATTGGATTGTTATCCGCCAGCCATTCATTAATCTGTGATCTTAATGAAACGTCGCTTCCAAAGATTGGAAAAGAAAATTTATCACAGATTAATTTTGTGTTCTTAGTAACCTTTCATCGAAAATGAAAATATTTGTAATTAATGATAAATTTATCTACAGTTTACTGAAAAATGATCCAATATTATTAACAAACGAACAATGATTCAATATTATTCATTATTACAAAACTAATGAATTAAAATTATCCACATAGTTTTTATAAGAAATACTTTCTTACATTAATCTTCATAACATAAGAATTTATTAAATTTCAGACATGATTTTAAAAAGAAAAATTGAAAAATAAATTGATCTAAATTAAATATTTTAAATAAACTCATAACTGATAATTTATAGGGATAATTAAAACTTTTAAATCTTATTAATTTAGTTTGTCCATTATTTTTAACTACTTTCCTTTCTAACAGATCTGGGCAGTGTATTCTTCCTTTCATTTCTTATAATTCATTTTGAAATTTAAAGTTATTTTTCCAATATAACTGAAAATACATTAATCTCTTACTTATTTATGAATGTATCAACCTTTCCCAATAACTCTGAAAATAAATAAACTAGAAAAAATAATTTTTTTCCTGACTTTATTTTTTTATTTTTAAATATCCCGTGAATATTTTTACACGAGTAAATATAAATTTTCATTACATCTTCTATATGAAAATTAAACTACCTAAAACTTGTTTAAAAATTAAACTATTATAATAAATTATTGGAAAAAATAAGCTAGTAGTTATTGAGTATTATAACGGTATTTCAACTTCTTCCTTTGTAATGGAGAAAAGAATGAATAGAGATAATAGTTATAATTGAGGTAAGAAATTACCCACGGTTACCCTTTGATCTTTTGGTGATTTTTTTTACGCCAATATAAGTGCCAAAATGTGAATAAAAAATGGAATCCCCAGAAAACGTTAGTTAAAACACTGTAAACACCAAGGTTACCAGAAATTAAATTTTATAGCTAAATTTCTTCTTCTAAAGGGTACCCGATTCTACATCAAACCAGAAATTGTTCTTGCGAAAGAGAAGTATAGTTATCATATAATGTAATTCCAATCATGAAAAAATGAATACGTTATTTATCTTTCTTAAAAGAACTGGTATAGTGTAAGGTTTCAGCTTTTTTATCCATAGATTTACAACTATCGAAAACAGTAATAAATGTGTTACGGGAGAATAAAAAAATATTAAGCCCGAGTGAGAAATTTTAAAGGAACATTAGGTAAATGTTGAGTGCATCTATGTATATATTAACTATGCATACAAATACACAATACACATAGAATACTCAAGAATTGAACTTCGTTTATATCTAGATATAAACTGAAATATATTCTGTGTGTTAGAATCTTTGCTAGAAGTTTCAAATGAATATTAAGGATATGTTGAGTGTATGTAAGTATAGACTAAGATTGCAGACAAATACTCAATATACACAAAATTAGCAGGAAAAGAATTTCGTGTGTATCTAGATGCAAACTTAAATACATTCTGTAAGTTAAAATCTTAGCTGAAATCAATGAAACTGTTGCAAATCTTTACATCAAGTAGAAATTGTTTACATTCTTGGTATATTACATGACAAACATTTAAGATAGCATTCTGATTCACGGCATCAAAATAAGATACAATTTCCAATTGTAAGACTGATGGAATTGTAATTTCAGGGCTAAGTTCTGATGCATAATTCCCAGAATTGTAGTATATTCAAGCAGAATTTAAAGAGTTAAATTTTAAAAAAATAATAATTTACTTCTTTTTTATAATAAATCTTCCATGTGATATACAAACATTTTCATCTGATTATTACATTCGGTGTATAATAGTTGTTGAAATGCATTGTGAATGATAATTACCAACTTCATTATTGCGCTATCTATGATTTCCGAATACACAAAACCGTTTAGTATGGTAATCAGATATATTTGATTATTCTTTATCATGTTAGAAACCTGTGCGATCAGGATGTTTAATGATTTTAAACTTTTAAAGGATTATTGTATTTTCACTGACATGATTTTTACAATTTCGTTAGTCATTATTAGTTAATGACTAACTAATTATTAGTCATTATTATTTTTGTACGAATGGAATTTTATGATTGTCAACAAGCTATTATAATACAAGCTATTATAATCTAAGTTATTAAAAAAGAAGCAAATGGAAAATCCAATTTGGATAGAAAAATAAATATGAACAAATCAAATTAAAAAAAATGATTTAAAGATGTAAAACCAAAATAAAATTGAAGATAACATTAAATAACATCGTAAAAATTGTTTTAATATGACATACCATCTTCATTAGACGATGGGGTTAAGTCTGATAATTAATTTACACATAATTATGAAAATGAGTTTTTTGTTTCTTTATTGGGAGACAAAACATTTATAAGCAAATTTATCGATATAGAATCTAGAATGGGAAAGCAGGAAAGAAAATAAGTACTAAAATAATATATGAGCGAGAAAATTAAATTGCATTTCATAATAATAAAAAATCAATTTAGAAATGTATTAAGTGAAAACTAATAAAATTTTTGATGTTTTAAAAGGTGTTTAAAATTTTAATAATATTATAAGTATAAAATTTAATGAATTCATAAATATAAATATTAAGTAAAAGTTTCTGTCTTACAACTGTTAAAAAAAAGTGAGAGTTATTGTCATAAATCTTGACTAACTAAATTGAAAAGCAAATTAATTAAATTATCTTAAATATTTCAAACAATGTTAAAATATTTAAAGTTTTGCTTATTTGTACATCAAAATTATTCTATATTTAATTCTTAAATACTCTCAAATGGATTTCCCTTAATAAGTGTTGATTTTTAAATTATCTTAGAAAATTTTATTGAAAAAACTTTTTTTTCAGAAATTTCTTCCCACCAAATAGCAAAATATTGCAATTTGTTCAGTAAATAAAAGTGGGAAATATGTTTACACAAATTCCATATATTTATAAATTGTGTAAAATAATGAATTTAAATTGACTTTTACGACTCTCATCGATTTAATTACTTATTTTATTTTCCTCATAATTTATATTTAATCATTTTCCTCATAATTGTATAAAATGTGAAAAAAGTTTTAATTTCAGTATTATAACTCTCATTAAATTATTTCATGTTGAATTAATGGGCAAATTGTATACCAAAGTTTAAAAACAGCAATTATCTTAATGTTTTAGACTAAAACTATTTTTTACATTTCGTTAAAATCAAAAATACTAAAAGAAAAGTTCAAGAACTGAATAGAAGAGACCTAAAATTATACTATTGTTTATAGGTACTCTGCTCCCCGGTGATCAAAAAGACAAGCCCAATTATGCTAATGAATTGAGCTCCGACCACGTACAGATTTTGGACGAGCACCAATTTCGCTCCTTTACTGGACCTGTCGCTTCTAACTAATGGACATGCAAATTAACACAATCCCCCAATCCATCCCGTAACTTTTACTGGGCTCAGAACAATTTTCGAATGAGAGTTTTGAAATTAAGTCTCCGGACTCAGTATTTTTTCATACTAGGTCTTTTCTTTCACCATTAAATCCCGGTATTTAAGTTTTCTTCTTATTAGAAGAAGCTCTTCGATGTCCCAGTCATTAAACTACCAGGGAAAAATCCAGTCAATTTGACAGGAAGATTTTCTGGGCTTTACTATTTTAGAAGTTCCCTTTACTGTTTTTATGAGGCATCCTCACAACTTATCTTGAAACAGAGGGAAATTTGGAGTAATTTTTGACTCAATATTTATCATCCTTAGATTGTTAAATTATATAATATTTTAACAAAAATAGCGATGAAACATTTTTACATCTTTTACTTATGTAACCTTTCATATAATTTAAAAGCAAAGAAAATGTTTCATATTTACTAAGATTCAAATTATTTTAATCATTTATCGCTTAGAATTTTCGAAAACTTAATTTTAACACATTTAAAATTTTAAAGTAAAATTATTATTTAGAAAATCATTAATTTCAAACCATATTAATGAAAAATTATTAAAACTTCAAATTCTAATTATATTAATTATATTGCTTTATTAATTATACTAATAATATTAACTAATTGTATTAATTATATTGCTCATTAATATATTAATTATATTGCTTTATCATTCAGTGACTTTTGAAATCATAATAGAAATGACTTTATAATTAATTGTGGATGCATAATTATTTTTTAATGATTCATATTTATCCCTTTTTACTTCACGATAATATTTGTATTTATATGGTAAATGTCAGAAAATTATGGGATTTTCGAGTTGTACAAATTAATTTGTTTTACAATTATTTTCGTGCTTCAAAATTTATAAGAAAAAGAATTATTAAAGCTAAATAAAAATAAACTAAGAAAAACATAATTTTTCTAATTATTTTGATTTGAAGATTATGAATATAAAAAATTATGAGAACTACATATTGGGAATATTCACAACTCATTTTAAACGTTTATAATCTTATATTACACATTATTTATTATTTGTAGAGCATTTTAATTTTTAAGTAAATTTAATAATAAAAAAATGTTGGAAACATTTTAAAGCTCATAAGCAAATATAATTTATTAATATAAGAAAAAAATTTCGCTAAATTCTATCATACCTCCGTACGATAATCATCATTAATGAAAAAGAAAAGAATCACAATTATATTGTCGAAAATATTTGTGATCGTGTATTGTTCAAAAAGGTTTTTATATTTAGGAACAAAAATAAATTAAACCTTTTGTTTTTATTTTTTAAACTAAATAACTCCTTTATTAACAAAACTTATTCAAACCCATTCATTTCTGAATGAAACTGCTTAGCAATCGCTTCGATGATCGAATCCAAGGGTGTAAAGGAATAGAAGGAATATTTCATATCATAATTGTTTGGTCAGTTTCAAATTAGAGCATTAAATTTGCTCACAATAGTTTTTTTCTTGCCTCAGGCTGGATCATATAAGCCCCTTAGAAGTCTAATACAATTTACTCTTTATAAATTTGTCAAGTGTAAAGTCATAACAGAAAATGCATTGCAATATGTCCAATGCAAATAATTCAAAGATTTCGCAAGAAAAAATAAAATATTCAACTGAGAATTTTAACCATACCAATAGGATGCAGATATTGACAAAAGTAATCATGAATACCCATGAATCTAAACTTTTAACAGCCTGCCCATGTACAAATTCCGCTTTGTATTGCCCAGAAGTCATGTGCAGTTTAAAAACAATGATATAAACAATGATGAATAATAAGTATAAAAATAAACTCAATTATTTTTAAATTATCGTATTTTGAATTTATTATTATATTAAAATTTTTAATTTAAAAGTAAATTTATAAAAAATAAATTTATTTTTTAATTAATTTATTTTTTAAACACATAAGCAACACTTTAACACAACATTTTAAGCAAATATTATTATATTATAACATGTGTTTTATCTCCCCTATACTTTTTATTTTTTATATGAATATTACTTAAAAATTGTGATACCACATAAAAGTTTAAAATTTAAATTAATGATACCAGTTATGTCAAACAAATATATGGATTTGTTTTGAAATAAATACATTTTAGATAGAGTATATTACAGCAAGCTACTCAAATAAAATTTATATCTATAATAATATAAATCTATACTTGAATAAATTTTATTTTATAATTTAATTAAAATATCTAATGAAAACTTAAAATAATAACATTTCGTTGGTAATAATAGTTTTTTCAAAAAAAAAAAAAACTATTCAGGTATTTAGTATACTGTAAAATTCTAAGAAATATTCTAATATTTTGTTGTTTATTATTTTGATTTGTTTATTTTATGCTAGTATATAACTAACATTTCAAAAGATGATTTGACTGGTTCAATAATTTTGCAATGTATATTTTTAATTGACATATAAATACACAAAAAATAATTATACTAATGGTTGGTTGGGTTTTATGGTGTTAGTCCCAAAATAGGACAAGTGCTACCATATAATGCAACTGAAAACATTAATACTTTCCAAGGTTAGCGACTAATTTATATTTAAGAATAATATTTGTACGTTTGTGGTATTATAAGAATGAAAAGAGATTTCATTATAAAAACAAATATTATTGTTTAAATCAAGTTAACTTAAAATTTTTTGCTTTAGTCTCAGTATTCAGTTTACTTGTAATTTTTAGATCATAAAACCTCTCAGTTGTAAGCATTGACATAGATTTTAGTTGCTGAGAAATTATGACAAATGTAATTAAAAATTAAAAAATACATTGAACATAAGCATTTATATTGAAATGAAACTCAAGTTCATATTTTTTAATATCAGAAAGAAAAAAATAATAGGCATATTTTATAATTAAAAAAGGAATTACACTTTATTTTTTTTCTTTATCTAAGTACAGAAAAACATGACTAGATTATTTTAAAATTTTTTTCAGAGTTATTGAACATATCTTTTAAAATAATTAATTTCAAAATACAGTTTTATCGAAAATATTTTTTAAAATAATTAATTTCAAAGCATAGTTTAATGAACTGAAAAGGTAATTATTATCTTTCAAACAAATAAAATTCTATTCAGCTAGAAATCAGCTAAAAATGATGAAAATAAAAAGATCTTATTGTCTGTTCGTATAAAATCATGCACATAACCTTTATGCAGCTGAGCATCAAAGGTCATTCATTTTGTTTTATATTTGACGAAACTTTATATTTATTTATTGATTTTCTATTCAATTAGCGTCAGTTGCTTTAAGCAAATTTTTTTATTTTTGTCCATCTCTTAGCGAAAAGGAAAATATAAGGCAAAACTGTTTAACCTTCTCACTGCATATTCTTTAATCACAGTATGATCTAAAATTGCTTAATTTTTATTACATATAACAAATTTATTAATATTTTAAAATTAAATTATATAAAGAAAAATTTATTAAAAAAAGTTATTTTTCAGTATAGATTTGGATCATAGAAAATGGTTTCAGGAAATGAAAAATAATGACATAAAAGCAAAGTTTTAAAAATTAATGTGGTTATATTATGTTTTATTTTATAAAATACAAAGATAAAATGTATATACTAATGAAAATATGCAAAATCAGATTCATCATTATCCGCAGAGGAATCCAAGAAATTCTCATCAGTTTCGCTACAACTATCTTCATTATACTTGAGATTAGAGTCAGATCAGTGTCAGAAATATCACCAGGAATATAGGCTGTATCACTCGCGAAACACTTCCTGCCCAACATCTTTAAGTTTTGAAAAGCGCACGCAAAATGTTGCAAAATATTCTTGCATATTTCACTTTAATGTGTACAACTAACGTTATCTGTTAACCCACATCTAAATTAATAATTAAACATCCCCAGAAAAGCCAAAATGAAACCATGAACGAGGAAAGAGCGGGTTACACTGTTTAATAAATGGCAAAAATGCTTCCCGGCGGAAATCGTGGGATGCTCTAATTTTGCTATTTCTACGTTGCCCGTGGAAATCACGGGATGTTAAGTTAAAGTGATCTTAAAGCAGGAATTCATTTCAATTAACTGAAATCTGTTCTTTATGAAGAGAAAATTTAACCAGAGAAATAAATCTAGATTCTTGTATATGTATAATCAATCGATGCTTTCTTTTTTGCGTTTTAATTATAGGGGCCTTTGTCGAAAAATTTTATTTTTTAAACTACAAATGTATTGTACCCTTTTGCCTTCAAAATATCAATAATATTGAATGTCAACAAATATCCACTATTTTATGAATTTCCTTTCAATAGGGGAAAATGAATTATGATAAATTTTTTAACCCATTTTGCTTATTTTAAATGTAACAATATTTATGGTACTATTACAAAAAATTACCTATTTTATATATATTATTTATTTTACGTGTAATAATGTGACACTTTTATAAAAATTTAAAAACCACAAAAACAGTGAAAATGTTTTTCTCAACATATCATACCCTGAGGCCGAATTATAAACTCTCATGAATGCACATTTTATTATATCAGAGCAATGCTGTCTGAATGTCACTCATTTTATTGTTGCTGAAAAATAATTTCTTAGAGATAGCCAGGCCATTCAGTAAAAAATGTAAGAGATTAATATTTTGCTTTCCAGAATGTAGAATGTAAAAGTGTCAAAAGCAGCGTAAGTGTCAGATAATTGTTTGGTTTGAAACAAATGATTACGGGTATTGAATTTTAAGTTTTATTAACATGTGAATCAAAATAACAGAATAATCTTTATTTTTCTAAAGTAGAGTTTTTAATTTAAATGTAAATGTTTCTAAGCTTTCTCCCTTTTTAGAGACACTTTCAAAATGAATTTTTGAAATTATTTTTTGTAATTAGTAACAGAATTCATAATATTAAGAAGAACATTCTTAAAATTAACTCAAAATTTGTCATTTGCTCAAAAATTTGTAAATACTTAAAAATCAAATTTTTATAATTTACTATTGAATTAACTAAATGACGGAAAAAATCTCATACATAAAATTAATGGAAATTTCATCATATTAAAGAAAAGTAAATTAAAATAAGCATTAAAATATGTCTCACAATTTTTCTATAAAATAAGATTTAAGAAACCAATTTAACATTAATAAATGATTTTAAAATATTTTCTAGTAGACAAAATATCTGTGCTTGTTTATATGACATACTCTGTGATTATTAGAGATAAAGGTATTTTCTCCACGATTAGTCAGAGCTATAAATAAATAATAATATACTTAAATTAGCTTATATAAGTAAGTATATTTTTTAAAAAATGAAGTCTACTGTTTTTGTAAATTCTATCAATTTACCTTACACAATGAAGTTATCAAAATAGAATATAATTTCCAAAGATGCTAATTTGGCTTAAATATCTATTGTACATTTATTGTTATTTTTAAATTTTATAACTCAGATAATTTTTCAAAGCAGAAGAATTTTTTATTAATTTTTGATTTGCCGTCTCTATAATTAAGAAATAAAATTTTCTAACTTACTAACATGGTATAAAATTTAATTCGTATTTTGAAAGGAAATTTAAACAAAAAATGTACTAGGGCTGATTTAAATATTTGTTTTCAGCACCAACATTTGAAAAATAGTTACTGCGAAGGTTCTATGAGTCAGAAATTGAAATGGTATGACGTTTGGAAAAGTAATGTTGTAAAGTATGATTTATTTCTTATAGAAACATTTTTAAGGAAAAATCTAAAATTTTTAAACAGCAAAGATTTATATATATATATACATGTAGGTAGATAGATAGTTATAAATCATACACCAAACAATATGAAATTTTATGGTACATCAGTTTTAATTCTCTTGGATAAGCAAAATACATATTTCTAGATTAATAGGAATATTTAATTTACAAAATTCAAATCACTTAATATCCTTTTATATGACCTTAAAGTTAAAATAGATGAAAATAATAAAAACAATGAAAGTAATAGTTTTCTTTCCAGAACTAAAATAGTTGCTTCAACCTGCGCCTTGAGAATAAAAGACTAAAATGAACTCAAAGGTGAGTGTGAAATCATTTTTACTAATATCCATGGGGATAACTCTGTTAACTATGTTTTAACTAATAAGAATGTTTTTTGCTAAAATGTTTTGAAATATTATCATAACAAACAAACAGTATTGTAGAACTAAAGAAAGATTCAATAAAATGTATCTTATTATCAACTATTTAATATTATTTATATTTAAAAAAAAATTGGCAGTGACATTTTAAAAAATGTAGAATATTCATCGATATTTTTTTTGGGTTTATCTGGAAAATACCTAAGAGAATTAAGTTTATTTATTTTTCGTTAAAAGAAGAAATTTATCATTTCATCTGGGATTTGAGCTATTTAAGATAATATAGCAGGATTGAAGATCAAGTTATTTCCCAGTCATATCCACCAAGAATAGTTTTTTTTTAATGAAGAAAATGTACAAAATGCGTAGAAAATATTTTATCTTTTAATTTTATATTCCTAAGAAATTTTTTTTAATAATTATTTTTGTGCACCGAAAACGCTTCAAGTACTGCATATTTTTGTTTTGGGATTCTGTGAATCCATATATATTTAAGAATTAAAGAATAAGATTATTTTTGAAAAAGACTTTCTATTTTTATCATAAGAAACTAAGCTGTTAGAAAAACCAATTTCATATGTTATAAGAAAATTTATTTTTATTAAATTTCAAATGAATTACAGTTATTTTCTATTCATTACATAAAAAGTAAATTGACTTAAGAAAATATAATGCACTGAGAAAAAAAGCATCTCACTATCACCGAAGTTCTATGTCACAATAAAAATTAAAATCATTCTGAGAATCTGATTTATCACCATGAATATACACCCTGTCGATAGCTTTCTAGCAAACAGATTTGATTAGGGAAAGGCGGCAAAAACAAAAGTTAGACTAGTAATTATCAAGTACTTCAGATGTCTTAATTTAATGTATGACAAACGACAGCTTTTGGTTAAAACCTCAATTGAGCGTCTAATACTATATATTAATTGTTTCTTTGGTAAAACGTTGGAACTGCAAGTGGGCTGCTCAATGAAGGAAGAAAAAAAAAAACTTTCCCCTGAAAATCAGGAGATAAGATAAAAATTTGACATTTACTGTCTGAATTATTTACAACGGAATATTATTTTTTAAAATAATTAAAATGGAAAGTGTTATATTTTAAATGTTGTAACTTTAATTGCTTCACTGTAACTCTTTTTATTACTTTGAGTTATGAAAGAAATGTACCAAAATTTAGATGGGATCTTAAGAAAATATTCGACTCAGAGGGATTTATAGAAAAGAAATTCTGCTCAAATATCGTTCAAAAACATAAAAAAATGCAGAAGGAATGTCTCTTTATATTTTAAACACACAATTGAATGTTTTTACTTACTTAATTTAAACTAATTTTACTGATCAATATCTAATTGATTGTGGGATAATAGCTTAAGCATACTTCGGTTTTCAAAATTTTAATTTTTATCAAAATAAGACGATGGAATCATAATGAATGATTTAGACATTCAATTTGTGTACAGTTTATTATTAACACATGCTGAATGATTGTTAATTAGAATTTTAAGATTTAAAAGCAAGCCTCTTTCATGGATCAGTGGTAGCTCTGTCAAGAAAGAGTCGTTCTCGCAACTCAAATGAAGTTAATTCGATCCTTGGACTAGCTACAGACCACCGTGTTCACAAATGGTGACTTGAGAACTTTAAATATGTCGAGGTTGCAAAGTCCTAGGAATTCCCAAACCTGGTTGCTGGCACACTATGTTCTAGGGTATTCTCCTTGGTCTCTGCATCGAAAAATAGAAGATCCACCGCTAGCTTCTCGTGCTGGCATCTACTGTAACCTGAACGACGGAAAATGAACTCTGCAGATTTGATAGTTGAAGTGAGAGATCTTATAGTGCTGCCATCTAGTGTCATTTGAACGGTGGAAAATGAGCGAAATGAGCTTTTGATAAGGAGCTACACTCCCTGTCTGGCGCAGCAAATATCAGAATTTAACTTGACTGGATTTGTAGCTTGTAAAAAATGCTAAATAAATTGTAGCAGAGGTGCCTTAGTCCCCAAATAACTATGCGCTAAGACAAGAACAAGAATTATTTTTCATTGACTGTCTTAAATCTCCTAAAGATGAGATCATGCTAATTAAATTAATAGTTAAAAGATGTTCATTATTCGTTTCTTAATTTCGATAAATTCATTATACTTTGCATTTTTGAAGAATTTTGTATGAATTTTTGATAGTTATTTCAATGAAATGTTGATAAAATCTAAAAGAGAAATTATTACAAATTTTGTTTTTATAGTAAAATAAGGTTAAAATGTTTAGTAATAATTAAATTTTAGCAAAAATTAAATTATTAACTTATGGTTATAATTCCTATGTAACTTTAAAGATGCATATATAACAACATAACACTTCATATGTTAAATAATAGTCTTACGAAAACTTAAAGAAATTTTTAACTTGAATTTTTTTTCTACTGAAAATTTTTAATGAAGTGCACTAAACTTAGAGAAATTTGCTTGTAAAATTTGAAAAGCAAATCAAATCAGTATAAAAAACGTTTGAACACGAAAATTCCTTAAGACATATTTTGCAGTATTAAATTATTTTAAGTTCAGTTTTCGAGCCCCCGTTTAATGTTTTTTTATTCATATTGTAGGTTTTTTCTATGGATATGTTCTTCTTATTATAATTTTTATTCATCATGTTCGAAACTAATTTTTTCCACTGCTGATTGATTAATATTGAGACATGTCAGCCAAAGAGTAAGCTTGCAATATTTAACATTTTTATGACCAGAAAATGTTTTTCCATAATGCCAAGGCATTTTAATAATGCATCTCTCAAGGTATAGTATTTATAAATACAAGAAGTAACTATCATTAGAAGGGAAATTTTGTAAACATTTATGCAGATTATCAAGTGTTGCAAGTTATTGCAACAATATGAAAATGATAAATTTAACATTGATTACTTATATTAAATGAGAAACAAGCACAAAAATGTTTATTGCGATTGAGTTAAATACATTATATATATGTATGTGACTATTAATTACATTTTGAATTAAAGCTTATTTGAATCCAAACTGTTAGATTGTTACTTTAAAATTGGATTTATTTTCTATTTCTCAGTATGCATCTTTAGTTCGGGGTTCATTTGAGAACGTCTGCAGTGAATGGGAAGAACATACAGAATGTTGATTTCTGATTAAATTATAAAATGGAAGATGTTTCATTTAGAAATTCTTATTGCAGCTTGTCTACTTAATTTAAATAGTAACTAATACTTATTTGAACTTCATTGTGAAATCAATTATGCCATGTTGTAATTAATTTAAACGATGTAACACTCGTCAGGAAATTCTACCTGCTTCATGGATGAAGTGCGTGGTTCGTGAGGTTCCTCCTTCCTTTTAAAGTTATCGTCTACGTGTGACATTGGAGTAAAAGAAAAAATAAGAAATTCTTTCCATTTTCTTTCGTATTATCACAATTTTTTTTTAAAAATAATATATTTATAATTCATAATTTCAATTGATGATATATTAAATATAATTTCTAAAAATGTTTGATAAATTATTCCAATTTTTGATAAAGTATCTTTTTCTCACTGTAGGGAATGTGTTTTTGGTTTTCTGAATACGTCAATGATTAGAAATACATTGGAACGCACATGAAATGAGTCTTGATTTTAATGTTTAATCCCTTCGTAGATAAAAGGAATTTTAAAAAGATGCAAACTTTATTCTATTTGTTTTAAGATGATCCCATTTCATGGTTCAAAACAGCAATTTGAATAAATATAAGTTAAAAATACTAAATATATAAAAGTAGTAAATACATAAAATGAGTATATATACCATTACATTTTTCAGAATTTAGGCACACGTTTTTCTCGAAAAGTTATGGTCCACAAAATTTTATTGACTTGATTCGCTAGTTTATACTATATGATGACTATTTGATTTCGTTTTTTAAACTTATTCATTTATAAAAATGATTGTCAGAACAAAATTTTCAAACTTTTATGCTGACTCAACCCTTATTTATAATAACAATAAAACTTGCCTTTTATGTTGCATCAAACCTCTTTTTATATTAATGGATACATTAAATTTAGTCTTGTATGAAACAAACAGTTCTGATTTTACTTAATATATTTAAACTTTTTCTGAGCCGAAATAAGGAAAAAGTGTTGTATGTTTTTGCCAGGAAGATTTTCATTTATCTCATAAAAACAATGGTTTGACAAATGGGAATGATATGAAAATATATACTTTAAATATGAATAAAATCTTAATTTCCTCATTATAGTATGAAAATTTATAAAAAGATGCAGAACTCGGATGCCGATTCAGTCACATATCTCTTTTTGTATGTAAAAACAATTATGAGAAATGTGTGTGTATTGCACTAGAATCATAACAAAATAGGACAAATAATTATATCTAATTAATTACATGAATATTTACTCTTGAATTTAATTTTCTTTAGAAAGATCAATAAGATAAATTATTACTCACATAAGATAATTGAAACAAAATTACATCATAAAATATAAAATCACTTCTTAATTACGTCAAAAATGAAAAAAATTTATTAATGATAATTTAAAATAAATGCTGTACTTAATAGATTTAATGCAGGAGGTAATATAGCTTAAAAATGAGCTTAACTTTGTTTTTCATTTTGTAATCTTAATATGCTTTCTTCTTCTAATCCAGTTATAATAAGTCATAAATGGAAGTTTTGTATCTTATCTTTCAGTTTGTTATTTTAAAGTGTCATTACGGAAATAATTGCCTGCTTTAATCCTTTTAAATATTTTTTATTCACTAGTTGTTTTTCGGAAATATTGTCTCTTGGAAACAATATTTTTTATGTGGTTTACTTATTTTTCAACTAATTTGTGGATTAGCGGCCGATTTTAGGCTTAAATAATGTGCAATAATACGACAAAGTTTTAAAAGATAAATAAGCACAGATAATTTATTACTTTTTATAAGTAGATGTTTTTATAGCAGTTATAAGGTTATTAACATATTATTAATATCCTTTTTTATCAATTAATTAATTCTATAAATGCTTTGAATTACTACACATTTTTTTTTATTTTAGTGTAACAGCAGTGTCTTCTGCTGAATTTTTATGTAACTATTATTTCATATATTGTCTGTATTTTATTTATTTATTTATATATTCATGCATGAACTTATATTATTATAGTATTTTAATTTGACACAAATCATTTTATATTAAACAAGGAATTAAGTAAAGTTTTTATTGAATGAAGTTTTTAAAATAATATAAAAACTGTATATTTTTGGAGTAAATCTTATTAACTTTCCTTTATAAGACGATGGATCCATATAAAATTTATAACTCGAAGCGTTATGAGAGTAATTATTATGCATGATTTGGTATGTTAAAGGCATTCTATTTATATTTGATGTCCTATTCACGTGATTATCACAACTCGGGGGTGAAATTTTTAATCTTTTTTATATATTTTGGTTACGAAAAATCAAATTATCATTCGTTAATCTGTGGATTCAATAGGAGTTAAATGTGGATAATATAAATAAATAATCATTCATAAGTGACAAATAAATCTTCTAATCACCCCTAAATATAAAGAAATATATCACTGTAGTCAAAAATGTACAGCATGTTTGTTAGTTATGGTGAAATAATTTGCAAGAATGTGTTAGAGAAAAGTCTCCCTTCACGTGAATTCAAGTTTTAGATGTGATTCACTGAGCTTAAGTTAAAATAGTGTAAATATAATAATAGATAAACAAGGTATTAAAATTGTATTGTAATTATCTAATCATATTACCGTTATAATATTTAAAGTTCATGCTCTAATAAATCGCTAATTTCTCATTTCTGTTTTATTTTTTATAAATTATATTTTAATCCTTTCGAAATCTTTATCGGATCAAAAATATGCTATTGTTTAAAGGTGAAAAAGTTTTTTTTCAATGTATTGTTATATTAAAACTAGGTAAACAAAATTCTTTTTCTGCTTGTAAAAAGTTTTTCCCTTATTTGTATTCAATTTACACTCACGCGTTACGGAATGAAACCTGTGTCATGCTATTGGTCTGTTACTAACTTATTAAATAGGTTAGCAACAGTTTCACTTGGAAGACTTCGCTACAGCTTTTGGCACAGATGTCATATAATTCTTCTCGCCAAGTTTTGATTTTGGTAATATTTTTGTAGGATTTTCTTATTTGTTTGGCAACCTTGTTTCATGACGTCATAAATAGGAGAGTTATAAAAACGACGTACAAAATTCTATTTTAGCAGCCCAAGTGTTTCCGTCATCGGGAAGGAATTTAGAATATTTTGTTCCATTTTTCATGTTTTTTTAAATCTTTATATTTCAAATATATATATTTATGTTTTTATTCACATTTAAATTTACTGTTTAGATGTATAAACTTTTTTGAGAAATTAATGACATCACAACATCTTGGCAATATTTTTCCTTTACCAAAAGAAATTCAAAAATTGGCGTGATGGATTATGCGGCTTCCTTGTCTAATGTTTGTTATAAAATCAAATCTTATTTAACGTTAATTTGAGCTCACCCTAAAGCTGTGTATACTGTGATGACATACATATACACCATGCACAATTCTAGAATTCTGCTCACTCCTAGAATGAAGACGTGTGATACTTTACCCGCAAAATTTCTATTTTTCATGACCGCTGCAAATGTATTTGAAAATTTACATCTTTATTTCATTTTTTTTTTGCAATTCCATATAATGTTTTTTAAGAATTAGAATTTTTGGTGTTTTTTGTGAATTTTCAATGAGTATTAATTTTACTCACTAAAATGAGCATGTCTCCCCAAAGAAACACCATTCGAAAAATCATTGCGATTCAGATAAAAAGAATTTCTGCTTTAGTTTTTAATAATTCTTCAATTAAAGGGAATATAAAAATGTTCTACAGTTCGTTTAAATCATTATAATTGATTTCCATTTTGTTTCGTTTAGCAAAACATAATTTTGATGGTAAAGTAAACAGTATATATGATTAAATGAGTGAATAGAGAATATCGTTATTTTACCAAGACGAATTTTTTTCCAAAT
>JAPDSC010109856.1:172208-196357 GCA_026290005.1 Latrodectus geometricus
TTTATTATATTTAATAGCTATTAATTGAGCAATATAGTTAAATAAATAAAGCGAATAATAATCATTCTTGAATCCAATTTTAAAAATACATTTCTTTTCTATGTGAACTTACAGCTCACGAACACAAACAATTTCATTTAATATTCAGAATTAATAGTTGGAATGATGAAAGATTACTCCTTTTATTCAAATTCAGTCATGGAATCCTTTCGCCCAATCAAACTCAAATTTGAAAAATATTACTGTTCTGATTTATTTTCAAAATACTAAACATAAAGTATTGTCTAAATATTGTATTTTCTTTTAAATAGTGTTTTAGAATAAAAATCATTTGCTTGTTATAATGTTTAAAAATGAAATAATTCTTATAAATTCTAACTTAATTTTTCTAAAATATTCATCCCTTAAAAATAAGAGCAGTAAAATTTTTCATATATGCTTCCAACAAATTATTTAATTTTCTAAATAATTAAATCTTTTCTATACTATTTTAATTGAAAAATACTATTTTAATTTGTTTTGACAAAAAAAAAAGATTTTCTTCGTAACATTAAACTGTTAGTTTTTTTTAATAAAAATAATATTTAAATTATTAAAATTTTAGCCAAAAGTTCTTTTATTTGTAACAAAGGAAACACGTCTCATTATATTTATCTCTTAGCGTCTGTTCTCACGATTTATTGGCATTTAAAATCATTCAAATTTATTAAAAGTGTTTCAAATATTAGAAAACATGTTCATTAATCATCGTATATTCATTTATGTAATTTTAAATCAAAGACATAATAATTGTAAAGCAAGAATCTCGTGGGCTATCATTTTACCTACAGAAGAATACAATATACAAGAGCATCCAAGGAAATTTTAACTGTAAAATCAAGTTAAGAACGTAATAAATCTGCGAAAGTTGCGAAGAATATTATTAAAAAACAAAAGCAAACAATTTATCATGTGTTCCGAAAACTAATATCGTGGCGGTATCGAAAGGAGCGCTGCTCAGAAAACAACTGAAGAGGCGAAGAAAGAATAGATTGTCCCCTAATATGTTCTGGGATAAAAGATGCAATATTTATCACAAAAGTATCCTTCCTGTTTCTAATATAAATGCTGATAAACTAGGAAAAATGGAAGTTGTAAAATTCTCTTCTGTTCAGAACTTTATTAAATATTATGTCATATTTTAAAATTTATTTAATTTCATTTAGTTTCGATTGCATTACTTGTGAATTATACACATATGATTTACATAAAAATCTCAGCATTCAGAATTAATTTTCTTACAGAATACATGAGACAGTAAGAAGGGCTTGTATATTTATGTATTTAGTTTCTGTATATTAGATAAAGATGATTATAATACTAGAAGTGTAAATCTTAATATTACAGTTATTTAATTTAAAATGTCTATTAATTATCTCTTTTGAACAAATTTAAATCCTTAATTCTTTATAGGATTCTTGATATTATTAAACGAACTGCCCAATCAATAATTTATTAAAAATGAAGCAAAAAACATTAAATAAAAATTTTGAATAATTAGGGGGAAATGTTTTTAAAATTTTTAAATGAATATATGTTTTTGGGCGCCAGTATGGTCATGTTTCGTACAGCCTTTTGCGAAAAACTATAGAAATTTTTTAATTAAACCCATTTGCAATACACGTTTTGATAGTTTTGTATTTACAAGAGGTCTGTTTTCATATATAGTACGACTACCAAATATGCAAACTCCAAAAATCTTCTAATGAATTTAATGGAAATTAAAATTTTATAAATGCGTTCCATTATTTACAATATGAATTAAAATTAATGAAAGACATGTCGTTATTGACAGTGATCAAACCATATATAATTTGTATGACACATACATGGTGATGCAAGTGAGCCACGAACTGTACCTTAATTTTATCATATTTGGAATACTCGCTAATCAACAAGCGGCTCGTGATTTTGAACCACCATCAGGTAATGAGGACTACCTGAGCTGAAACCTTTCTCTCCACATCCACGCTACACCAATGGAAGAATTTTAGATACCAAAGATTAACGTGGACACGTCCCCAACTCACGGGGGTCCAGGAATCCAGTGAGGGGGAATACAGTCACTCTTCCAGTCATTCACTGCCCGCGACAGATGACGTTTCACTTTGCAACCTTAAACGGTCTAAGCTACTGAGCCACTACAACACAATTTGAATTATAAATTATAAAATTAAATCTATCGATTTTAGATGATCCATAAGGCAATATGTAATGACATCGGTGTTGTAGGTAACGGGAAATTGACAGAAATACATATTCAGTTGATAACATGTTCATATGAAGTCAAAACAGCTTTTACTATAAGAGGACTGGAACGCCATGAGGTAGAAGTCTGTTTTACCTTCCTGCATATTAGTGTAAGTTAGTAATGATGGAGATGGTAAGACCTTGCTTTGGATTACACTACCAGGAGTGTATGCTCATGACATTCTAAGTTTTATCCAGACAGGAACACACCTTTGTCAAGATGTCACTAACAGAACTAAGGAGGACTCTTGTAAGGGAGAGATTAGACCATCATGTCCCTTCCACTACACTGCTCACATATTTAGAGCTATTCCCTTAGCAAATGGCCTAAAATAAATAAAAAAATGGTTAAAGCCTTCGCCTCACAATTGGTATATTGATAAAAGACCGAGACTTTCCCTATCTACCCTGGTGATAAGCAGGCCAACACGTGTCTATTTTGACTTTGGAGGTAAAACTTAAAATGTCTAAAATATTCTAGGATTAGCAGGAATTTTCCTCTTTGCTTTAAATGATAGCAGTAACAGACATTCCCTCAGCCCATCTAGGACTGTTAAGACTGGACTGAGAGGATATCCTAATTGACCATTTCTTGTATTGTACTTCAAGTCAACCGTTTCTATGATCTGACAGAGTCTGACCAGATGGGAGATTAGAAACCAGCATATTCGATTAAAAGAGTTAGTTTAAAATCTGACAATATAATAAGGTTTTTAAAGTTATAGACTAACGACTTTCATACATAATAAATATATAAGCAATATACATCACTCTTTCTATCTCTCATAAGTTATGTATTCATTATACAATTCTATATTTCCACTTCACAGAAGAAAATTCATCATTCTGAAATTTATTATTTGAAATATATTGAATGAGATTTTCTATAATCCACAAATTCATTGGTATAGAAGATTTATAAGTGTTAGAAAAGTTATGACTGTATTCAAATGCATCATGTTTATTGAACATAATTAAAATTATATAGATGTATTTCCTTACTTAATGAAAATTAGCTTAATTAAAATGTCTTATACTTATTGGATATCTTTTCAATTAGAATAGCTATATATGCCAATTTTTACAATAAAGATTATTTAAATGAAAAAAGATTGTGAAAACAACAATACCAGCATCCATTTTATTTAATTAATTAGAAAACGAATGCATTAAATTAAAAAGTAAATGATTTGTAACGCTTTTTGCTACTAAATTGTTTTTAGAAAATCAATTTATTCTAAAAAAAAATAAAAGCATCCTTCTGAATCAACTTATCAGATCTCTTTTGGGATACTCTTTATTTAAAAAAAAATACATGACTTTGATTTTAATTCTAAATGAATTCATTTAAAATTTAAAAGATCAACACGAGGCATGGTTTTCATAAGTATTTAATTAAAACAATTTATTAATTGAAATTATGTATAAAAACTTGAAGCACTTTTTTGCCTTTAGAAAGAAAATTAAATCAAGTTTTAAATTGGTACGTGGAGCTTTTTATACAGTTTTAAATCTCGGGAGTTCAAATGATTATAAGAAATAGACAAGTTAAATTACTTTTTAAGTTTTCGTTTACTTTTTCTTATTAGATTGAATTTCTAGAATTGAATTTATTTAGAAGAAACTATCAACTTACTAGCAATCTTCAGTATATAATACTTGTTCTATCTTACTCAATGTAATAATTTTAATTTCTTTCAGAAATAAAAAATATAATATGAAATAGAAATTTATTATTTTTTCGGTGATGAGTGTAGTGTTCGGTATCTTGTTAAGTATTGATGATATAATTTAAGATTTATGCTGGTTGGAAAAATCACATTTGTATTAAATGATATTTTGCAGTTTTATTATTTGCTCTATTTAGTTATAAGAGTAAGGGTGTTAAAAATGGAAGTCAACATAGAAAAAATGTTGTATATTCAGAGTTTTTCTTTGATAAACGTGAAAATACAAGCCAGTCATTTGAAAATCGGGAACGGTGTTTATGGTCCCGATACTTAAACAGCCAATTTCGTAAAATTTTAATTTCATCGATTCTATTTAAATATATTTGATGTTAAAGATGCACCTCACACAGGTAAGTCCATCTTCAAAACTATCACAAAAATATTTGAAGTTGAGCTGCTTGTTATCAGTCCAGAAGCTAAAGATTTGCTACAAATTAGTTTGAAATCGTTCGTGCAAAGATGGAAAACATTAAATAACCTTGAATTTAACGTAAAAACTAAAATGGATTTCTTGATGAGCTTTGTATACACGCATTCTTATGGATATAAAAATTGGAACTCTATTAAATAAAACCAAAAATAGATATTTATTATTCGTGAAGGGTATAGATTGAAGAAATAATGATTAAATTGCCAAAATTTTGGAAGTTTACTCCTGTGCAAAATTAATAGTGCCAATTACTATCTCTGGAAGCAAAAATTTGTATTATCTGATAAGGAATTGAAAGAAATGGGCTTTGACGGAAATGGTCAACACATCCTATGCTGCTTCAATTATCAAGCAGTCAGAATCATGTAGACCAGAGTGATAATCCAATACTTTCTTCATCGAGGATGATTAGAACATTATTTTTGCATGATCTTGCAAAAAGAATTTGTTTTATGAATTTCAAAGATGGACACAATAATCAGTGTTACGATCTTAGAAATTTACCGGTTGTCAGGATAAGCTTACCATTTATCTAATGGATCTCACAATACGATCACAATCAAAGTCTCTGAAAATAAAGTGAATGCAACAAACAGATAAGTATTCTCCAAGAAGACTCCTGAATACGGCCATCAGAATATTACACATAGAATTGGGACTTATTTGAAAAGTGCACATCAGGACACACTTGTATCCAGTTTTGTTGTTAAGTTAATAAGAGTTCTGACGGTCTCTATGCTATATCGAAGCAAATCGATATAAAGCTCACCATTTTGGTAGTCCATGCTGCTCCAAAAGCAAAAGGTATAAGGAAAAACTATTTTCTTTTTTGCTTTATTAAAACAATACTTATAATAAAATATTTACAAGGCAGTCTAAAACCTTATTTCACTTGATTGGGTATTGAATGTATTTAATTTATTGAATTATTAACTAAATAAAAACTTCCTTTATGAATTAAAGATAAAAACTAATTAACTGAGTAGTTTTAAGATGGAGAAACATGAATACATTGTTGGATTTATAATGCAACTAATTTAATATCATTTGTTCAGTGTTACAGAATTTCCATGATGTGATTTTAAGGCACATTTATGCAGACATTTTAGCCCTACAATTGCATTTATATCGAAAATACTCACTACGAGCCCAAATGAACTCATTGATTGTAATATTAGTATCTAACGTAATATCAATTTTATATTTTCATCGAAATTAATGTTAACTATTTCTTTAGGTATTTGCAAATGGCATTAAGCGCAAAATGTGCATTTTCATCAATACCCATGCCAAAAAGTAATTTAATCTGTAACTAAAACGTATGTAACTGTAAAGCTGCTTTTTCTGCGATACTCTCCCATCGATGAAACACTACTAGAGTTAGCAGAACATATCAAAGAAATCAAATACCTACTTTCTCTTCATACGGACAATGAAATTTTTTCCTTTTTAAAAATAACGATATTTACATTATATTTCAAGTTTTGCTTTCTAAAATGACCACTGCAGAGAAAGTGTTTTAGGTTTTCTCAAAACTCCATTTGGGAATGTTATGGAAAACTAATAAAGAAGAAAAAAAAACTTCTGAGTTTAATAATTTCATAATTAGTGAGACTTTTTCAGCATCTTTAATTCACTTATTTTATTTTTAGTTTATCAGTTCTTGAGAAAAGATTTCGTGGTGCGAAACGTATTTAATAAAGCTAACGAAAAATTGAGTACATATTAAAAACTATTAAATATTGTTATTATTTAGAATATTAATTATCCTTCAAAATCTTGGTCCACATGTTTCCCTTGAAGCCATGACTCGCTAGTTATTAATTAACCGAATATTATTAAAATTAATTGGGGTGTGACAAAAATGTACTCAGAAAAGTCTTATGGCAAATACTTGTGCAAAAGACTTTTCTAAAAATACCAAAGAAGGATAAATGTGAATTTTCTATTTTCCTTTCTACTTCTATAATTTTAATCAAATAATATTTTTCTTCTGTATAATATAAAGCATGTTTAAATTATAATTTATGTATTATAAAGCAATTTTAAATTCAAAAAATAAATCTTATTTTTAATTTCGTAACTTCCATTATATATATTTAGCATTATATTAACAAGAAATAACATCTTTAATTTTTGTAAGGAGTGTTTTGCTTGATTCGACTTTCCTAATACTTTCTAGTATAATAGTTAATACATGAACACAGTATTTTTTCTTTCTATAAATTGTTATTGGGAGGTAAACTTAACGGGGATTCTTCTTTTCATGTTTCAAACTAAATTTTCTAAGCTTGTTAAGCTTTAAGATTTTTGCTTATTGCAGTGTTCATTTATGAACAATAATTTTAAAAACTGTTAAATGTTGTTTTAAATCTAATTAGTTTAAATTTACATAGTGATCTAAAACTGGACAGAAAATATTAATATATGAATGGAATAAAAATATTTTTAGTCAATTTATTCCAAGAAAAAAAAAATCCCATTTTTTTCATGATATGATTTCTGAAAGTCTAATGATACGATCTTTAAAAGCAGAGCTACACCAGATCCATGAGCACCTCAATCCTCATAAAATCAAGAAACAACTGGAGATTCGCAAGGAAATCTTACTTAGTAAATCTCAGACACTAAAGAAGATGTTGAGAGCTAGCCTGGTCGATACCGCATTTACTGCAGTTAGGATAGAGCTTATGTTTGCCATGGAATTTAAGAACACAAAGATGGCTACAAGCAAACCAAGAATATGTAGTCAAGGCAGATTTAGAACCATTGAAAGCAATGAAAAGCCGCCAACCAGACCAATCATAAGCATATGGAAAGCTCCAAATAACCCGGACATCTCTTTTTCGAATTGAATTCTACGAAGTACAGATATTGATATGAGAGCGGATCCACAACAAATGTATGCACTGAGTACGAGAAAGTTGCAAGAGTAGACGAATGTTGGAAATTCCGAGCTAATTATCAACATGCAACCACGCATCCAAGTACAGCATAGCGCAGCTACTGTCCAAGGACAACTCGACTTAAGCAAATGAAACATCTCCGACATTTCATGTGTCTGTGCATATTCCATGTATTATTTCATTTGCCAAATCAATTAACTTCACTTTCTAAATTTTATAATATTTTAATTCCATACATTTAAATAATTTATAACTGTTTATACTCAGGATAAATTTCACATTTAATAAGAATTAGAACCACAAAACCTTATGTATATAAAAAATTGTTAATTTATTACATTACCGTATGTATATAGAAAATTATTAGTTTTTTATATACATACGGTAATGAAAAAAAATTTAATCTTTAAAAACTATACTTTATTTGCATTTTTCTCGACATTTTGATACATTCAAATTATATTCTTTGTGCCATTTCACTATCAGAAAATTTTGTTTTAAACATATAAAAACTATTTATATTCTCAACTTTCACTGTGTATTTTTTACATGAGAAAAATGACTCGTTTTGTAAACTAGAAAAATATTTCTGTAATATAAAGGAAAAAAAAAAGTAATTGTTAAATATTTTATATAAAAGGTATTTATATATATTCTTTGCATTAAGGATTAAATTTAAAACAATATTTTGCTGTTATCAGCTTTCGTGTTACAAAATTGTCGTGTATTTTATTTAAATTTATTGAAGTATTTTTCCATTGAAAATGAAAATCCCAAAGAAATATCTCACAGATTTCCCTCGAGAAGTTTCTTAAAAACGCTTTTCAGTTTTTTACAGAACTTAAAAGCTTTGTTTTTAAAATGCAATTCATTGTCCTTTGGGATTATTTGCTATCAATAATTTCGGTCTGGTGACATTTTATCGTTTCGAAATTTTCAAATTTAATTTGATTTCCTTTTTTAGCAAAAGTCTTCTGTCACAAAATGTGAAAATAGCAATGTTCGCTATCAATTTATAATTTTGTTGCAATATTATAGTATTAAATACATTTCAATAAAACGTACTGAATACTTTATTCTTTTCGTGTATAGAAACTGTTCCTACTAATGTTTGATAATGAAGAAAAATAAGGAAATTAAATGATAATAAAGTGTAACTACGATTCCATAGCTCAGTGTTAATTTGCTTTGAGATACTAAAAATCCAATACAAGAACTTGGAACTCCGATTGTTAAGGTTTTAAGCTGTGGTATTATAATTAAACAGGAAAATCGCAATAGTATGAAAAACAGAGAGATTACTTGGATAAAATGAATCATGCATCCAAGATGCATAATTGGTACTTTAGAAAACAATCACAGATATTATAAGTTTATTATCAATACATTTTAAACAAAATATAACTGCATTTATATACTAAATATATCTTGCTATAGTATATATGCTTATCTAAAAATTAATTAATTAAATTTTAAGAATTGCATTTTAATTTATTTATAACTGTAATTAAAAAAGTATAATTTACTTCACAACCAACAGGCAGTGCTTACCAGCGGGAAATATGTACATATTTTTTAGGATAAAATGTAATTTGAAAAAATAATTTGAACTATTTTATAAAGAATATTAATTATTTACTTAAGTTTGAGCAAAATATATAATTTAGCGTCATGAAATGAAAGATTTACCTGTAATTTAGCTAAAAACAAATTGAAAGATGTGTTGAGTGCTTCAAAATTCCCTTGCGTTAAGAAGACAATAAATATTGAATCATATAAGAAGTCATTAATATTAAAATCTTTTATCAACATTTTATTGCATTTTCAATAACGTACTCGAAAATACACTTGTTGAAAAGATCAAGAAGTAAAATGAAAGTAAAATGAATCGAAAAAGAAGTAATTGTTGTATTTAAAATGGTATGTGTACAATAATTTAAATTGGTATGTATTTGATGATAAGGACAAGGATAAGTAATTTTACAGTGCATTCAAAATAATAATAATTACAATTTAAGTTAATTTCAAATCTTGTAATCAGTGTTTTGAAATAACAAACAGTTTATGTTATATATCCCCCGCAAAACTTTTACCTATGCAAAGCTAAGAGTATTTTCAATATTTCTGAGACCTGGGTATTATTATGCAGGCCAGATCAACAATTCAATATCTTCCCTAATGAGAAACGTTAATTCATTAAATGTGCTTTAGCATTATCACGAGAAAAAATATGTATGAAAATACAAGATAAAAATATTGGCTTTTAGGTATCTGAAATGTACCATTCCCCTGTCAAATTACACATGTTTTGAACTATGGATCTGCATATCTTGTACTTATAAGCAGCCATAACGTTATTCCAGTTGCAGTATCCTTATGACAATATCTAATTTAAGCAGTCGATGAGCGTTCATCTCGGAAAATCTGAACATATAAATGGTCAAAAAATGTTGTACATGTGACAGAATTCGTCTGAAAAACTTTATGCCACAACTATACATATAACTATATCGAATTTTGCCATTGTTGCCAGATACCAGAGTCGCCATCCCTTTCTATGCTGTAAGGGAAATGGATAAATAAATCTCCCTAATAAAAGTCAATGCTGTTGTGAATTTCGTCTTTTCCTTCAAGAGAATATTTGTTAGCTGAAAACTTGTCTGTATTCTGACAAACTGTCCTTGCTATGGTTTTATGATCTTGAAAGTCAGACCTCACAATATATTGTTGTTGCACCAGCTTACTTCCCGTTTTTAGCACCGAGTTGGCTCTATTAGATGGAAGCAATTGGATAGGACTTTTCGTTACAGAAAGCGGAAAACAAGCAGAAGTCCCCCAATACTAGATCTCCCAACCTCTGAGGTATTATTTCACACGGAGAACTTTGCTACCACGACCCATTTGACGTGCCTAAATCTTTTTGTGCATATTACAGGTATTCTGTTAATTCGGAATCCAAACTCACTACCTTCCTATAATGATAATGTTGCCCTCATCAATCAAGTCATCACGGTCTCTCCTCATAATATGCAGTGTGAAAGACAACATTCACAGTAATATGCTGAGATACTGCATGTCATTCAGTATGATTGTTTATAACTTATCAACCCCTTATCCACAAATAGTTATTAAGGTTTCACATACAGCAAATCACGAAGCAATAATCCACACTATCGATTATCAAATTCTTGCAGCACGATGTGGATTATTTAGATTTTATACTTCTTTCTCGATGCATATATGATATCCTGTCGAAACACTGACTTTATAAACAGATTTTCGAATGAGATATCATGGCATATTTTTGTTTGTACTGATTCATTGCAATGTACGATACGTATTATTTAAAGAATCCCACTCTGATAAATTATAAAATATCTAATGTTACACATATTTTCTATATTTCTAGAGATGACTGATAAAGTATTTGAATGAAACATCATCCCCTATATAGCAACTTCAAATCAGATTGAATCAGGGTTTCAGTTAACTACAAAAATTGTAATTATAATTTTTAAATGAAACATAATCTATTTATTAAATTACTTAGAAATTAACATCTTAATGTATGTTAAATAATTTATTTTTAACTTTACATATATAATTTAATCCTCGTTTGTCTCATTCTTTATAACCATTTTAAATTCGACCGCCGATAAACATTTATTAGAATTAAGATTTTATTTGCATCCGTTCTCCACACGATAAAAGATTCAAGCGATAATAATTAAATTAAACTAATAATTTTTAGATTTTTTTTAAGAAATTATGGATGATAATTATATTAAAATAAAATATGAATGCAATATTTTACTAATAAAATTTTTATTAGGTATTAGGAGCTATGATCGATAAAAATCATCATAATAATCAAAATAACTATTAAAATTTCATCAAAAATTATCATTAAATTTTTAGAACACAATGAAATAAAGTGTATATTACAATAATTTGTTTCACAGAATGATAATTTTAAATAAACTATTTTATTTGCAGTTTTCACGCCTTGCAATTGATGATTAGATAACTATCGTAATTATTTTGTTTATATTAAGAAATTTGAGTCTATAGGCTTAGAATGCAATGTTTTAGGCAGTAATAAAAAATTTAAAATATAATTTTTAATCTTATTGTACTTCAACTATAAGTTGTACTAATTATTGTACTTCAACTGTAAGTTGAAGTACAACAAGATGTTTCAATTCTTGAAAGAAGTGAAAGTAAGCTTCTAAAGAAATGTTTCTGCTTAAAAGACCACAGAGAATATTTGGCGTCGAAACTGAGAGAGAAATCTTGTACTAATTATTTGAGGCAAATAAGAGTTGTTTGGTGAAAGTACTGGCGTTACGGGATCCTTACCAATAAACATTAAAGAAACAAGAAGAGATGCGGGCTTACTTAAACATCAGAAACAAACGAGTACTTTGTGTTATTGAAAATTAAAGAAACAGAAGTAAGATTGTGCTTTCATATTAAAAAACAAGTATTTCTCTGATTAATTTTCCTTTAATAAATTCAGTACGAATCACTGAATTTACTATTAATAAAGGTTTAATAAGTTTTAGTTATTTCTGAATCAGATACTATTAACATAGAAAATATATTAATATTTCCAGTATAAATATATTGATCAAAAATAAATTCTTTGATAAGATTTATAAATGTGCAGTCAAATGATTAATAAAGGGAGCTGAATTCCATCACATTAAAGTCTAATAGACCGAGTAAAATGTTTTATTAAATAAATGATTTTTTGTTAAAATCAATATTATAAATTGAACATAATGTTTTATACCAACGTTAAAAATACATCTAATTATATTATATAATACTGTTTACATAAACATTAAAGAAACAAGGAGATGCGGGTTAGTTAAAACAAAAGAAATTGAAACATGAATTTTATACATTATTGAAAATTAGAGAAAAAGGAGTAACATGGCTTTAATATTGAAAAACATATAAATATTTTACTTTAATTTTAATATAATCATTCGGATAGCTAATATCGATAATAATTCTAGACTTATGTTATTATTAATTTAATTTTACATTATTATTGGTAATTATTGGTATAAATAGTTATATGTTTCATTAATTTTAGTTATTTTTTAAAATATCAACATTACAGAAAATATATTATGAATGTTTGTAAAATATTAATCAGAAATAAATTATTTATTAAGATTTATAAAAAAAAACAACGGAAGTTCAGTTGAAAGATCATCAAATTTAGATGAAAAAATATAGAAATAAAAATAGATATAAACTATATCATATTAAATTCTAACAGATCAATTAAATGCTTAAAATAAATTGATAGTTCATAATCCTAATAAAATATGATTGCAATATTACTCACTAATATTAAAAATGAACCTAATTGGATTGTATCACATTAGTTAATTACATACAAAATATATTATTAATTCAATGAAAAATTTATTTAAATTATTTCTATAAATCGTAATGTTTAGCTTTATTTAAATATAGCATTAAAATATTTATAATAAAAATATACTTTTGAAGTTTTTTTTTATAAAAATGATATATTTAGAATCGTAGTGAATAATCTTCATTTTATCACGAAGAAAAAAAAATTACCTTTTTAAGTCTTTACGATTGGTTTTAAAATAGGTTCTCACATTTTTTGTCAAAATTTGTATGTTCATTAAGTGTTTTCTATTAGGAGATCAAGTAATTCAATTTCGTTCATCTTTATTTGCCGATTGAAAAGGATTGATTTGAATCATTGTCAATAAAAAGCTTAATATACCTGAGCTTGTGTGTGGAATTAGATATCATTCCGGTAAGTTTAAATTAGAATTTACTACAAGTAAAAGTTGTGAGGCTGGGGTAACTTGGTCGATAACAGCATTGCTTTCACAATCGGAAGGTAAAGAGTTCGATTCCTAACTTAACCGAAAATCCACTGTGATAAATAATGGTGAATAGGGTTCCTAAATTTATCGCAATGTTCTCCAAGTGCAGTTATATACTTCTGAAGGTGGCAGGTGAAGACGTGAGGGTCTTGTACTTGGTCCTTGCTCCTTAAATATGGAAAGTCAACCACCTTATCTAGCAGCTTCCATCTGACTGTTAGATTCTCGGCTCGGTATAAGGAAGTCTGATGGTGCACACCGATAAACTTCAATAGAAGCATCGTGCTGAGAACCAAGACTTCATTGTTTTAAGTCAAGTAGAGTATCCAACTTATTAATTTCCAAATAATAATGTCCTTTCCTCAGTCTTTAGTATTTCCTTTACAAAATGTTGATAAGCAATTTACGTAAGAAATTAAGAATAAATTCAGATTTTTTTCTGCTTATTGCTGGGAATTCAAATGTATGCTTTTATTTAGTTTTTTGTAATTTTGGTGAGAAAAGAAATATCATAGTTTTGGAAAGAGTCATTAGATAAAAGGAAAAACATCAGAGATAGTTTTTCTGGCATAATAGTTTTTCAGGGAAGTGAAAATTTTGACAAAGAAAGTAACAGATGAAAATAAATTATTAGCTTAGCTCACAAAATCTGAAGTATTTGTTGAAAATACAAACTCAATTTCTTGGACTATTTAAATTTATTTCATTCAGCGTAGACTGAAAACAATTTATGAATATTATTATTCCCATGTGATATTAAATAGTTTTAAGTAATTCAAATAGAAAAAAATTAATGCCTTCAAGTCATCTTTATATTATATGAACAATATTTTTAAATTAAATTCTAATTAGAAATGGAAATATATTTTTATTTCATCATTGCTTTCGGTTGATGACTTAAATGTAAGAAGGAAAATCAGTTGATATACTATTTAGAAGAAGTAATCACAAAAAGATGTTTTACAAAGGTATTACAAATCATATCCTAAAACTTTGTACCTGGATCCATAACTTTTGATATCTAAATGAATTCTTTCAACATATGTTTAAAATTTTAGAGAGAGGGGATTATATTATTTAAATCTGTTTTGGAAAATTTCCATTTCAATTTATTTCAGATATGTTTTCTTAATTCTATCCACTCCATGCGTATTCCTATTGAAACTTATCAATAATGCTTGCGTAATTTTTTTGTTACATCTGTATAAACAAAATCCTCATTCTGTTTGTCCCAAAACTTTTACTCTGGGATTAAATTTTTTATGACTCTACGCAATGGAATAAAATTTATATCAGGATATTAGTCTCTTTCTTAGAGAAGTATATTTGTTTCCCTTTTAAAATTTTATTTACATCTTTTGTAATTAAATTGAAATTAGAATTCACATAGATTTCAGTGTACTTTAAATTTCTTATGTGCTAACTAATGAATTGATGCGTTGCTAAATATCATATTCTGTTTGTTTCTTGAATTTAATACTGAGATGGAATTTCTTATAATTTTAAGGAATGAAATTATTTTTATATCAGGATATTAGTGTCTATCTATATTAAAAAGATGTTGGTTTCATTTTAAAGTTTTGTTTGCTTTTTTTAATAAAATTAATGTTGATTTCATGAAAATTTTAAAATTTTCTTATATTGCTAAATATATTATTCTCTTGTATAATTTCTAATAATTGTCATTGATGCCTAACCTTTGAAGGTAAAGAAAAATATCTGTTTTGAATACCTCATTCTTTCTTCGTTCAGACAATTTTTTTTAAAAATAAACAATATATTTTACGCTTTTATATTTTTTTGAAAACTATTTTCTTTTGCAATTGCTGTGAAAGTATTTTCAAATTTGCTGAAACGCCGTCAACTGCAAATGCATTGGAAGACAGATGAAAAGAGTCCAGGGTTGAAATTTGAATAGCTTAATAATTAAAGAAAATTTTCATGCTTTCCACAATTCAGTCCATTTTTTAGATATTATTTTAATAATCACTTATAAAGAGCTCTTTTTTTAAACAAAACAGATGTTCCTTTTTTCACATTTTACTATATTTATCATGAAATGCTCTCTTACATATTATTTATAGTAACATTTTAAAGTAACTAATATCATAAAAAATTTTTATGCATTATCTGTAGGGCACATGTAATTGAAAATCTTACAAGCTTCCCAAGTTACTGGCTTGAATGGTTATTGGTTGAATTCTCCCATATATTTATGTAAAAATAACACCAATATGTGAATATTAGATATGTATTTATTATTTAATTTATAAATATTCTTTTTTTTCTTCAAACGTGTAACTATTATCTAAAACATTCAAACGAAATTTAAAAATGTATACATTAAAAATCTTGATTTCTAATAATTATATTTCTACCATTATATGCATAGGAACTAGGGAATGACACTAATTGGATAAAAACCATTTACTATCACTCATTTATTAAAGATGAGAAGATATTGGTGTGTATTAAAGCATCATAACATCCATTGAAAGAATTTACTCCACATATTTTAAGTAAAAAATAAATGAAATTTATGATTTAATTGAAAACACACACATAAGCTTTACATATTGTTTTGATTTCATGTATGAACAATTCTTTTTTATTTAAAAAGTATTTTGCTTAAAAGTAAAACTTTTATATTTTATGAATTTGAATAAATTCATTATATACATATATAAAGTACAATATTTATCACAAACCCATAATATATTTGATAATGTATAGGAACAAGAATATGTGGTTATGTGATTATTTCTGTGATTATAGAATATGTGGTATAATAATCACAAGAATATGTGATTATTTCAATACAAACACAGAATATAAGGATTCAAAAATAAATTAAAATAACATCCCTTAAATGCCAAATTATTAGAAATCGAATACTATTATGCTATAGTAATCAAATTACAAAAGGCATTTGACAAACTATATAACTATATTTTTAACATATATATTCATTTGAAGTTGGGAAATTTTGCAAAGACAGGAAAAAAGAGGCAATTACAGTAGAGCAAATTTTCGCTTTGTATGTCTCAGAATTTATCTGTGTTTAATGCCCAGATCCATAAAACAAACTTCCTCTCACACATCGAACTTTCTCTTCGCCAAATCGTATTCCTTCAACCACATATTAGAAGAAAAAAGGAGACTGAACAGGCCTTAGGATTAGATGACCTTTTGTGGAATAGAGTCACGTAGCATCGTGATCCTTTGATCACATCGCCCAACATTATTCTTCGCCAGGATGTCAAAGATTCAGTTACTTAGCCAAACATAGCCAATCCAACCCCGAGGATTTTCAAACTCTTTTCTTTTACGACCTTGGTCTGTTTGGTCTCCCCGCCTTACCCCTTGCCATTACGCTACAAATTTATGTGCTCCTCTACCTTATGGCAATCGTAAAGTTTAATATGCAAATTACGTTCTTTATAAGAGCAAAATGCTATTAATATTTTATAACAAAAACTTTATCATAACATACTAGTATTTTTTATAAATTTTTATAGTTAAAGTATAAAATAATAATTTCATTAATGAGTATTTTAAGTAAGGATAATTTTATTTTAGACTAAATCAAGAGAAGTTGATAAATCAAACAAAACTGATTATAAATAAACTATTACATGCATACAATAATCTAAAGTAAATTCTGTGAAGCTACAGTTCATCCGGTTGCCCAAGACCTACAGTGTCCACATCTGTTTTCTTGACCGAATTCTCTGGGGCTTGATGCATATATCCCGGTTAAGTGGACCACCCAGTAATTAGTTCTCAAGCATGCATTGAATTTAGTTTTGAACTGAAGGGATCAAAGTCTGTGTTGCTCTACCTAGCCCTAGGATAGGATCTGTGCTTTGGGGGCGCAAAAAGGCTACCATCAGGCCACCGGACTTCATACATTATATTATACATACACTATACATCGCAATATGATCACAGTTAAACACACACCTATTTTCAAGCCTTCTTCAGTCGAAAATATTGTTGAGAAGTTTATGCAAATTTGTGTGGTTCATATTTAAGGAATTTGAATCTCTTAGAGTGAATAAAACTCTGTACACAAAATTTAACCACCAGAATGTGATTTTTCATGAAATTCTATTTAGCTTACATTTATGTTAGTTCAAGTATTTTACTGTACAAAAAACATGACCAATATATTTTAATTTTCAATTGTCATTTCATATAGTAATTTCTCGTTGTCCACAGTGTATTTTAAGAAATACGAAGTTGTCATGAAATGTAGTCTTTAACACCAGGTAAAAAGTTCTTGTACTATCAATACTTATGAGGTATTTTAAATGTCCCAAGCTTAGAAATGACACGAACTAAGCTGAGATCTCAGATCATGAAGACTGTGACTGATAACACCTTTTAAAGTATTTTTTGAGAACTTCTGAACACAAAATTAGTGTGTAGCTACATTTTGTATACAAACATGAGGGCCGAAGTTAAATACCTACTTCCAGATCAAAAACAATTCTACCCTATAAAAGTGATGTCTACATTATTTGAGTATGTTAGTAGACTTGCAACACTTGATTCTTCAAAAATATATGTGGTAACAATAATGCTTCCATCTTTTTCTATGACGAATCAAAAACAAATAACAATCACAGAATAAAAGCTATGTACTTTAGTAACATGAAATTCTTTAATAGTACAGTAGACTTTAAATTAAGTGGTAACTACAGTAATTTTTTCCCTAGAGCGAAATGCAATTTCCTTTTCACTGTTTAATAAACGCTAGTATCAGTAAGATAAATTATGATAGTCAATATTTTAGGGGAATAGATTCCCATGTTTCTTGGCGTATTTGTAAATTAGCCTGATTTCAATCACTTTCTCATTAAGAAGTTTCTGTATCATTTTTTCACCAAGAACTATAAACAACTGTGTAATATAAACATACATTCTGATTCGTTAAATTTATCTTAGGCAATGCTATGAGTTTCCATTGGATATACTGTGAAATTTGAAAGAACGTCACACCAACGGGTCTATAGAAACTGAAGTAACTCCAATGACGGATATTAGCTAATTTTCAGCTGTATTATTGCTATGTATTATCAAGATGAAACATATCTTTATGATTTGCTTGAAACATGTGAATCCATCATTTGATTCAGCTTAGAAAGCAACAGAATGCAAAAGTTTGTCCATCAAAGCGCACATGGTCATTTATATTACACTACTACACTACACTAATCGCACTAGATTGCTCTAAATCATTGTAAATCATTTTATAAGTAAAGATTTTCATGTATAGTAGATCGTATTCACGTGACAAAAGGGAGGAAATCTGGAAAAGAGTGCCCACCCTGGAAACAGAAGTGTGAGAACAGAAGGGGAAAGCGCAACATACATCTAATGTTCTTTAACAATGGCAGCGATCGAATTCAGGAACTTATGATGTGAAGAAGGGTGTCCTATTACTTGGTCAGGGTGAACCTCAACTATCTTACTGATATTATTCTAATGAGATCTACCTGATTGAAATAATATCAGTAGCCTTGTATTTAAAAATAATACATTTTTTTTAACATGTCTGACAGCATGCAATTATAATATTCGTTAACCCTAACTTGGCTACGTTTTGCATTATCATTTAAACCAATTTTTTAAGTCCCTCAACAACTTAATTTATAATTTGAAATTCATCTTTGATTTTAATCTTCCCACATATAGCTACGGTTTTACTCTTCTGTGAAGTATAGAATGCTTATATTTTAGTGTTTATTTTACTACTTTTCTTGTGGAATTGGTATTGATTTAGTGTAATATCTTTCCAAATTCTATTTAATTAATTTAAAAAGATCTGCCTAATATCTATTATTTTTTAATGCCGACTATGAAAATTAGTAAAATATTTTCTTAGTAAATTGTGACGCCAAATAACCACGTATAAGAAAGCCAAAATTTCTCAAATACTTACTTTGAGAAAACTTTTAAAAGTATAGAAAAATCAAAAGTATAAATATCAAATTTTCATAGGAAAATAACATTTACTATTTGCTCAATTAAAAACGAAATTACTTGGATTACAGAATTTTCCGTGTAATTTATGTACCGATTGAGTTTCTAATGAAACTAAAATAAAAATAAAAGTTTTGTCTGGACACATGACCACTATCTAAAATATCGACCCTGTTCTTCTGGACATAGATAACGACAGTGTATCAACTCAAATTAACTTTCCCAACGAGCTCGTCCAGAGTAGTCTAAATTTAATTTGAGCCTTGTTTTGCTCTTGCACGATCGAATCCTATTTCGCCGAATCAACAATCTAACAATTGCGTGTTCTTGAGCAACGCACAGACTTTACAGTAAATTGAAGTGGCTTTTCAATGGGAACACCATCCCCTCCTCCCTACCCTGCGTGACCTGCCCGAATAAATTCTTACTTCTCTCATCCCACCCACTCGCTTCTTACACATCACTTTTCTTGGACAGCTTTTTTTCCGGAAGTTCCAAATAAAATAAATGAACTTCTTTTATTTACAATTAAGAAAACTTTTTTCTGCACGAAAAAAAAAAACAAGGAAATATTACATAGTTATTGATATCATATATTGATATATATTTTCTATTGGATCTATTCCTGTAAAGAGACCGAAGAATAGTTTGTTATAAGAAAACAGATAATCCTATTCACAAAAAAAATCTGAATAATTTACTTTAGTACTGACAGTAATTTGTTTTAAAATATTACGTTTTCTTTCATTCCTGGAGTAGATTAAAGAGCGTATTATTAAAAATTGCTTATAATTTTTTGCAATTTTAATTCAACTGAGATGTCTAGTAAGCAAGTATAACAACTGCGAAAATCCCTACCTTAATATATTTTATCCCTACCTTAATATATTATAAATAAGTATGCTATATGATATCAAACATCTTCATATAGTTGCATACAGGACTTATTACTCTTCGATAAATTTCTGTTTCAGTGTTTCTTAAAAATTGCAATAAATTAAATATAGAATAATATAGTCAAAACACAAGTTTATATCCCTTCTGAAATTAATTCCTAAACTATATAATTATTGAAAATTGCTTCAGTGTGCCTTATAATTTTAAGATAACCATATATCTTCAAAAAAAGGGTTAATAGTATTAAAGCCTGTATACTTAAATTAATGATATTGTTGTATGGCGCTATCAATTTGAGATATCCTCTGCTTTCTATATATCTACTACTAGCGTATTTTTTTTTTCATTCTAAAGCTTTGTTTCCGGAATTTTTTTTTCACCAACGCGAAGTTTGTCCTATAGATTTTGTTCAAACTTTCAGAAGTCTGGCGTGGAATTCAACATTCTGATGTTGGAATTTTGCTCGTCCAAGCTTTTTCTTTAAAAATCGATTTGGCGAATGTCTTCGCTTCGGTAATTTCTTTCTCTTTTACAAAGATCTGCGTGTGTGAACAGTATTTTCTCCTGCAAAGTGTGTGTTTGTTTCTAAGTTAAGTATGAATATTGATGTAAATGTATGTTCACCATGAAATTTCAAAATTGTGTAATCTGTATACTAAAGAATGCTCTTGCAAGGAACTAAAATACAAGAAAGAAAATTTCCTCAATTGTGTCTTCATTAAGCTATGGCTGTGAGTAAATATTATTTTTCCCTGCACATGTTTTGATAAAGCCTAAGTGATCTACAGTTACTAAATATGCCATTGTGTGGTCACGATTTTCCCTTTGTTCTAGAAAACATTTCTTCCATTTTGCTTACAAATTAAATATGCTACTTTTTAATTATTAGAATACTTTTAGGTTAAGCAGCTTTGGGATTCTATTCAATATTTCTTTCTTATTTTATACTAGTATTCATAAAAATTAATTAATTTTACATTAAATGAGAGCTAGGCCTTGCACCATTTTTTGGGGAAAAGTTGAATTTTTAAGTTCCTCTACATAACAGGTATCAAATCTGAAGTTAAATAAAAACTCCACTCAAAATTGTTTCAATAAAGTCATATATCTTTATTATATGTTTCTTCATCATTAATTTTGTGATATTTACATCATCTTTTTAGTAGATTTTGAGTCAGTGACACGAACTTGTTTGACATTTAAAATGTCAAACAAGTTCGTGTCATGGTTTGATTACAAGTTGGGTGTGAAATTATCGAAACCATTTTTTGCAACATCATTCGTTCTTTTTCCTCTATTTTACAATGCTTATATTATATATAATGTCTAATTTTAATAAATTGTAGTTAAAATTTATTCTACAATTTTATTTGAATGAAAATTTCCCTCATTTTCACATTATTTAGAAATAAATTATATTATTGTGATGTTAAATGAATTATATTTAACATTATGAGAATACTTAATTAATTCATGTGTTTAAAAAAATTATGGTATTTTAATTAAATCAATTTTTAATATATAATTTGATTTTTTCTACACATTTAATTAATTGGAATTTTTGTATATTTCAAATTTAATTCCGTATAAAATTACGTTATTCCGTTTAACCTTATAAAATAATATCTAATTCCGTTTAAATTTAAAACATAATATTTTAATAAAAATAAATTTTAGTATATAGAGTTTGAATTATGTAAGAAATAAGAAAAGTTTAATAAAATTTTTTCACTACTTAACTGACATCGTAATTGGAAAATGAGACCATATCCTGTGTCGAACTTTCCTAATATCTACACATGAGAATGTGATTTATCTTAATTAATTATTTTCAAGGATTGCAGTTTCATAAAGAAAATATTGTATGTCCACTGTTTTTTTATATTTTATTTTTTTTCAAAGTTTTTATTCGATATTGCATTTTATTTTCTTTCAGTAAAACATATCATATTTAATATACTATTTATTTTTGATATTATAATAACATTTGTTTTCAAAAAATTGAAAGACATTTATCTGTTAATCGAATTAACAAAAGCTTAGCTGAAATGACATTTTTATTTTAATTTAATTTCTGTTTCTCCATTTTAGATTAATAAAGACTCTAAGTATTATAAAATAAATTTTGCTCATGAAAGTGGAACTCTTTCATGATTTACATTAAAATATTTGAATTTTTTAATGCATTTGTTATTAAGTAGCACCAAAGCATCATATAAAAAAATTGATGAAGACCTTTTTGAATAAAAATGCATGGATTTTTGAACGTTGACCAAGAACACTTTTAAAGACGCTGGTAACCGAATGGTTAGCTCTCTTCTCTTCGGTTCAAAAGTTAGTGGATTCAAATTCTATCTCGTGCTTGGATGTTTATAGTAACTCAGAACCAACTTTAAACCATAGGTCCCTGTCAAATTATCCTTCTTGTGCTAAACGCAACCGTTGAGTGACAAAAAAATCAAACCAGAACACTTTTAAACTAGTGAAATGCTTAAACAACCTAAATCATTTCCTTTACCTAAAAGTTAAAAATATTAAGTTACCTTAATAATCGTAAATTAATATTATTTTTTTTAAAAAATATTGTAGTAAAAGGTAAACGACTAACTCATGTATTTTTGTTTTTTCATATTATTTAAACTCTAACGACAATTTTAAAAGGGGGTGAAAAGTATCACACAACTCCGTTTTTAAAGGCAGCAAAATAATGAAACGATACGCATTGTAGAAAAAACGGCCTTACAATCAATTGTAATTAGTTTTATTTACATAAATAAATTAATTACAAAATTCTGATATTATTTCTTTAAACGAAACATGCCTGTATTTAGTTAGCGACAACGAACATCCTGATAAAAAGTTCCTGTCCATTCCATGCAACTGTTCTCAACTCAAGTCCAGACGAAAATTGGTTAGCCCAATAAAATGAGGATTTTATTTCTATGGAATAGTAAGATTGATCCTATAGCTTTATCTTTTAATGCTGCAGAATCAGGTAAATGACTTTCCGCATTAGTTTTTCCAATCAATTTAATTTGGAAGCCATGCTCTTATGTTTAAATTAATAAAAAAGGAATTCCTTATGTAAAGATAATATGAAATTATTTATATTTAATGTTCAAGATTAACTTAAAAGCAGTCACATGAAAAACATATTTCAATATGTTAAATAATTTATGTATTTTTTAATAAACAATGAACAGTGATTTTTAATATAACAGCATATATTCAAAACGAAATTGTTAATATTTTATTCATAAAATTTAGTTTTATTTTCTTTTTTTCAAGATCGTTATATTGTGAAGTATTTTAAATGTTCCAAATAATTATGCAATAAATCGTGCTTATAGTTTCCATTAATACGTTTTCTTAGCGAAACAAACATGGGGAGGAGTAAATAATTTTCATAGCATATAAATTTTGCTCATATCTTGTTGTTGAAAATTATTGCTACATTTTGCAACATTATATTTATTTACATCGCAGTGGCCATGCAAAATTTTACAGATGCACGTCACATCAGTCACAATAGAAGGCACTGCGAATATAATGGAATGTATATAGTAACCATTTGGTTACCCGTGGTTGTTTGGGCGTATGTTTAACAATATATTTGGGTGTTCACTCAAATTGTCATAAAATAATACGTTCTAATCTCGACCCAACCGAAGATCCGTCGTGCTATGTGTGGCTCGGGCAATTGAAATGTATCGTGGTCACAATTTTTCCATGTGAAATGATACCTCTTGGGGTGGCATGCCAAGTCTTAAGCTCCTGCTTCTAAAGTGCTACTAAGCAATGGATGCTGCTTAGCAATGATCGGTCCCTGACTCTAAATTATTAAAAATAATTCTAAAAGACCCACCGATATCTCGATTTTGGAACAACGATGGCACACTCACAGTGTGTCCTCCCTAAATAGGTGGAATATCTTAATATAAAGAATACACACACACACACACACACACACACAAACACACACACACACACACACACACACACACACACACACACACACACACACACA
>JAPDSC010109865.1:0-31353 GCA_026290005.1 Latrodectus geometricus
AAAATCATTGAAAAGAAACAATCTGAACTTAAAAGAACTATCTGATATTGCTTCCAAAAAATAACTTTTTAGCGTCTATAATGTTGTGACTGATTGATTTGGAAAAAATAATAAATGTGATGTAAAAAATGGCAAGAGCTATATTTTTCATATAAAGATAAAGAAATGTGCTTCCAGCATAAAAAATAAAATAGTGCTTTACAAAATTTTAGTAACTAATTTCTGTTTTTGTTTTGGATATAATGCATTATTGAGACATATTTATTCAAAAATGACACTATATTCTCCGTTTTCTCGAATTCCATTTAGATTTTCCGAGAAAATTCTATTTCAAAATATTTCAGGGTATTCAGAAAAGAAAAGTGCATGTAATTTTAAATAAAATGTGGCATTATAAGAGTAAAAATCAAACACAAAGCAACGAAACAAAAAAAAATCAATTTCATTATTCGCTACTACGATATTGTTGAACACAATGCATCATTATCCATGCGAAAGTTCTATCCTTTTTTTCAAACCCACTTCTTGCCAATTTTGTAAGGAACAATCTATCATACGAATTTTTCTGACGAGAGTTGCAAAAGATGACGATGCACCGTAAGTGCATCTTTTGCGTGTCTACTTAACTGTGAAAGACATGGAAAAAAAAAGAAGATATCACTCCACTCCATCAAATTTTCCATTGACAAAAGAGCGCGCCATCACTTCGGTATGTGTGTCACGTCTTCCTGAGATCCAAACCCATTGTTTAACATCTGCTTCGACAGTTTTTCAACTGTCCGCTAATCACCAGATTTGTAGTATCCATGATGCTGGAAAGGGCTTCAATTTTATTGTTTCCTATGTCTTCTTTTTGGAAATTATTTAAGAAAAGAAGAGATAAGGCATGTTTTTAAAAATTATACCTTATCTCGATTACAATAAATAAATATGATGTTTGGAAATATATTTATTGTATGGGATTATACTATCGGCTGGATATTTCTACCAATTGAAGACAGCACTGAGTTGGCTTGTATTTCCGCGAACTACTGCATAATTGGTTAATATCTGAACCTATGAATAATTTAATAAGCAAGGTTCCTCTCAGCTCGTATCATTAATCCGAAAATTATTGTATTCATTGCTTTTTAGAATATAAAATAATAAGTTCTCTGTTTAATGATACTATGTTAAACAGGCAACTTAAACTTTACAAGCAGGAAATTGATACCATACCGACAAATTTTGTTTGTTTGTTATTTTATGGTTAATTTTTACCTAAGAAGGCTAGTTGGGCCAAGGGAACTACTTTGATATACCCCCCCAAATCGGAAATTCAGCGACTTTTTTTCTCGCCAAGCAAAATACCTGTTTTTGACGCCTTATTTTCCTCGCCAAGATAAATTTCCGCTAAATACAAATAATTAATACATAAAAAAACTTTTTAAAAAAACTCAAAAAATGGTACAAAGTACAAGAAAATACTAAATTTGGCAACAGCAAAAACCTGAAAGCTGAAAAAACCTAAATTGGTAACACTAAAATAAGAAACAGCAACCATAAAAGTCCGTAGGGAGTGCCAGATTTGGCACGTAATTTTTTTTTGGGGGGGGGTGTATGAAAGTTGTTCCGGGACAAGATATTCAGTTCAAAACAAATTTTAAACACTACAATTAATCACGTGCAAGTTGGAGTCGAAGCCATGAAGTGTTTAACAGAAGACAGAGCTTATGTCTTTTAAATGCCAGCTGGAAAATCATACGGACAAATTTGTTAGCCTCCATTTCTTTAATGTATGATTCGTTTTTTTGTTTTCCTAAAAAGAAATTTAACCTCTCCTCTAAAGTAGAGATCACGATAAAGGAAATAACTGAAAGTTTATCTATTAAAACAAAAATTAAACATTCTTAACCTTGCGCTGTAAGATGTCTGTGTTCTCGCAGTTATTATTATTTTTAAATATTCATTATAGTTGACTATTATAGATAATAAGCCATAATTACTCACAAAAAAGGCACTCTGAAAAATATCCAAGGAACACTCATTCAAACGGATATACATGCAGAAAACATAAATGAAATATCCGTCTTCCTATCTCCAACAGTAATTAAATTTAAAAGTTTCCACTTTAAAGAACTTATTATTGCTATTTTAAAGAACTTGACATTATTAAAGATAAAACTGAAAATCCTGAAAGTTAACCAAGTTATTACGATGAATTAAAGGATTTGATTTACGAATCTCTTTTTGTCATTTTACACTCATTGTTTAATAAAACCAAAACAACAAAAATGAATAGTTTTCCATTATACAGAACAAAACTTTCAATCAACTTAAAGAGAGAAATTTATTATTCATACATACAAATTCAAAAACTACTTCAAAATCAAATTGAAATGATTTGTGTTAATTTATGCATGGAGCTTCTCGGGATATTTAAGTTTGCAACTTTTGTTTAGAATAATAAAATGTTTTAGCTCAATTTTATAAACAGAATATAATGACCAACAATTTTTAAGCAACACTTTTTGCTCTGTGGGAGAGATGCTTATCTACTTTCTTCTTAAGTTGCACGATATCCACAAGTAATGCTATAGTATTGCTAGGCTTGAAACAATGGGCCTTGAGAATCCAGCAGTTGGATGCAATGATAATTGGAGGGGATCTTCAACGCAGTGAGCTTAATTATCTTCTTAATGGATTAGCGCCTTTATACTTCCTTGTTTCATTTCCAGCCGGTGTTCGGTGGGTTGTTGTCGCTGCAATCTCTGCATTTCACTCCATAAAGCTCATTAGAAGTTAGATAATTGCGGTTAAGAGACTCGTTATATACATATTAAATATCGAATGACGATGAATTCATTTGAATATCTTTAAGGCCATAACTCTTTTGTATTATTAAACAAAAAAAAATTAATGTATAAATTACTTTAATCTCCCTGCCAATTTATATCCGTCAGCTTGGATTTCACACAAACTAAAAATTTAAGATATTGAAGTTTAAAAACTATTCGAAAATACAGACTTAGTTTGTAAAAATATTATACTTTTCGGAAAGAGCATATGAGATGGTGTAGTAAGAAACCGAAACAGGAGATAGAAAAAGTCCTATATGATAAAAGTTAAAAGATTTTTTCGACTTCACGATCAGCTTAATTTTTAAAGTTTTTCTTTAGAGAAAATCTGTAACTCTTTTCTTTTCCATTTCGAATTTCACAGTAAGGTGTTGTCCTTCATTAACCTTAGAAATATTTTATCCTAACAATATTTTTAGGGCCTTCATACTTTTTAAATGAAATAGGTTTGCATAATGATTATTCCTTTTTTGCTTTATTTAAAAATTGCAATTTTGTTATTTATAATATAATTCTATTGAAATTTATATTAGGTTGGGGAAAAAGAAATTCATTATTTTTACGTGAGCTTTTTGTAACTTTTTTCAGATTCGCTTTGTAAAAAAGTTTAAAACAGTTTTCATGTAGATTTTTAGGTCTTGTGCGAAGCTACGACTGCTGACATGCGGTTAACTTCGATTATTTTTGATATTTTATAGACATTTTCGACGATGCAGTATCCATGCGAGGTGCATCTTTAGCATCCAAATACCCAAACGGAATCGACGAAACCAAAATTGTGCGTAACTGGTTGTTACAGTCATATATAGGACGATAAACACCTTTGACAATTTTAGCCATCTGGTTACCATTTTCGCCATTATAAAAGAAAAACTAAAATGTATCGAATTTTCTGTTTGTTGTCTTTTATTTTTAAAACCTTGTACTCATAACTGAATTAATCAAACAAAAAACCGCAAGTGAATATTTTAGTGTCAAATGTCACCTTTCCAATGAGCATAAATTTGAAATTGTTTGATAGATACCTCACGAGATAGCGATCACTACAGACGTCTACCGAAAAAATAATGGATAACTTTTTCCCCAACCTAATATTATAAAACAAAAATAATTAATATATAATGTTAATTCTTTTAATAACATTATAATTTATGTACGCTTGGATTTCACACAAACTAGAAATTTTAGAGATTAAAGTTTAAAGACTATTTAAAAATATGGACCTTGTTCGTAAAAAAAATTATAAATTATACTTTTAGGAAAGAGCTTATGAGATGGTGTAGTAAGAAAAAGAAGCAGGAGATTTTATAGGAGACAGAAAAAGTCCTACATGATAAAAGTTAAAAGATTTTTTCGACTTTACTATCAGCTTAATTTGTAAAACTTTTCTTTAGAGAAAATCTTGAACTCTTTTTTTTTTTTTTCCATTTCGAATTTCACAGTTAAGTGTTGTGTCCTTCACTAACCTTAGAAATATTTTATCCTAACAATATTTTTAGGGCCTTCATACTTTTTAAATGAAATAGGTTTACATAATGTTTAAGGCTTTTTTTGCTTTATTTAAAAATTTCAACTTTATTATTTATATAATATAATTAATATTTATTGAAATTTATATCATGAAATATTTACATTTTCTTAAAAAAAATTATCGTATTTTTTTTAAAAAAAATGTTAATGTTTAATCTGTTTTTCGTCACTTCTTCTCTTCATATTGAGCAGAGTTTGTTATTGAATGGCTTATACTCGAACTTCCTTCTCAATAGTTGGTGAATTTGATTTTCCTCTCATGCGTATGTGTTCCTAATGATTTGGAGTGCCACATTTAGACTATAGGATCTGCTCGAACTAATTCTCGTGGGCAAAAATAATGACTAAAAAGGGATAAGCAAACACTTCACTCGAAAATTAGTTCGACTGGAGTGTACAATTTTTAAATTATGTTTCAATAACAGTGAAATAAAATACCATTAACACACACGTTCTTTGCTTTTTTAAATATTTATTGTTTTTGTCACTGTACAATTTTTTTACTTTGCTTTACCACCAATGTTTGCACATGAGGGCTTGATCATATACGAACTTACTCTTTAATACAGATTCCAAACCATTTCAATCTTCTTCAATGTGACCTTAAGTTGATTGAGTTGAAAGCTAGAGAATTAAACATTAATATGTCCATTAAAGTACAAGTATCTAACTCTTATTGAGAAACTTACGATCAAAGCTCTGATTATTTACCAACTATCGCTGTTAAAAAAAAAAATGTGTACATTTATTTTTTCTGCATAATTTTAAATAGGGATATTTTTTTAATTATGTATTAATTCTAATTATGCGATTTATAATATGAATGTGTAAATAATTTTGAAATCATGAACTTTGTTCTGCATGTATGAATCGAATTATAAAGAATAAATAACTTTTTCATAAAGGATTTTTTCCTCTGTTTCTCAGACCCATAAACGCTTCTGCTGTTCTTTTATGCTTTTTATTTTGTGAACTACTGCCTTTCTATTATAATATGACCTAATCATTTTACAGAATAAATTCCATCTTGAGATTAAATAAAAGATTTTCTAACATTTCTTTATTATACTTGTTTTCCAAATCATCCTGCTAACTAACAATGATTCCAAATTATCCTACCGATTGACAATGATTCCAAATTATCCTACCGATTGACAATGATTCCAAGTTATCCTACAGATTGACAATGAATTTCATTCGATATAAAGAATGCAATAGTATAATATAAGAAAATTGAGCAAGTATAATATGGAATAATTATAATTTCTATTATGTACCTATATAATACTATTATGTGTGTAGCATCTATGTATTAAATCGGAAAATCATGTAAGTCTAGTATTGGAAAATCATATAAACGTGGGAAAATTAAATAAATCTAACTTTTAAAGTTGACAATATTTGGGAATCAATTGTTTTGAATTCAAAAAGTATTATCAATTTTATCACATTTACACCACGGTTTTTAAACTAAAAAGAATAATTTTGTTTTGGGTATAAGCAATAGTAATGTACCGGGTGATCCAAAAGTTAGGACGAACTTTAAAAATGAATAATTCGAAAACGAATTACGATACAAAGATGCGGTTTGCACCAAACGGATGGAAAAGAAACCGGGTTTTGTGTGGCAATGAAAAAATAGTTCTGTTGACGACCAACAGATGGCGCTATAGTGTTTTATTGCAACAAAAGATGATTTACAAATGAAAAAATGATTAATGAAGTCAGATTAATTACAGTTAATTAGTACCTACTACAGTAAATGTTCAATGTGCTGTCCATAATTCAGAAGTAAAGCTGTGAGACGAGTCACCACACCATTCACAGCATTTAGTAGCATTTCCTGCGTTATGGCAGACACATTTTGGCGGATGGCATCTTTCAGTGCCGCTAGTGATGCCGGTTGGTCGCGGTACACTTTTGACTTCAAGAAACCCCACAGCCAAAAGTCACAGGGTGTGAGATCGGGAGATCTTGGAGGCCATGCGTGATTAAAGTAGCGACTGATAACCTCTCCAAATGTTGAGCGTAGCAGGCTTTGCACAGGCAAAGCAATATGAGCTAGTGCTCCATCTTGCATAAAGGTGACTGTTTGGAGTGCCTGTCGCGCTTGCAGTTCAGGAATAATGCTGTTCTGTAACAGAGTTGGATATCGCTTACCGGTGACAAAAACTGTTTGGAAACCTGTCTGTGTGACTTCCTCGAAAAAAATGGACCAATTATGAAATCATCAGTGAAGCCACACCAGACTGTCACTTTAGGCTATTTCAAGGGTACCTCAACAAATGCATGTGGATTTTCTGTGTTCCACACTCGACAATTGTGGATGTTAACAGCACCAGAGAGTGTGAAATGTGCTTCATCTGCCCAAAGCACAGTGTGAAGCCAGTCGGGCTACTCTTCCATCTTATTCAAGACCAAATTCGCAAAATGTCGGTGAGAGTCGAAGTCAGGAGGTTTCAGTTCTTGGCTATGTTGCAACTTGTAGGGATACCGTTGCAAAGTTACTTGCAGCGCTCTCCAGGCACTTCCGTACGACACTCCTGTCTGCCACGAAGCTTCTTGAGCACTGCACTCCCCACGTGCAGCAACCGCTAACATGCCTTGCACCGTCTGCTCCACTGTCATGGCAACAGCAGGTGCAGTTGAGGGATGTCCACTTCTTTGACGTTACGCCAAAGAACCTGTAGCTTGAAATTTTTTCACAATTTTGTTCAATGCAGAAGACTTTATTGGTCCTTTGCTGTCTCGCATACCCTTCATGTAGCGATATGCTCGCAATGCCGCAATGGCACTTTCCGAATTCTTATAAAACAATTTAACTAAGAGGGCTTTCTCAACTATGGACAGCATTTCGATGCATATCAGCTTCGACTACCATTACCTGCTGCAGTTGCTTCTTTTTATATCGTTTGTTGCTTTGCATAATCCTACATCAGAAAATCATCTTTTGTTGCAATAAAACACTATAGCGCCATCTGTTGGTCGCCAACAGAACTATTTCTTTTTTTATTGCCACACAAAACCCGGTTTCTTTTCCATCCATTTGGTGCAAACCACATCTTTGTATCGTGATTCGTTTTCGAATTATTCAATTTTAAAGTTCGTCCTGACTTTTGGATCACCCAGTATATATGCACAATGAATACCTCCTTGACAATGAACAGTGTTGCTGATAATGTACTAGCTTTAAAAAGGAATTTTATTCCATTTGCCATCAATAATTTTTATATAATATCATTATTTTTCCAGATATGGTCAAATGCTGAAATTTAATTATGTCGTAAATTTCCTTGTTCCTTCTCACTTAACATTTATTAAAAAATAAATACGGTTTTTTTTTAAATAATTTAAGGATTTATTAAAAATTGCAATGAAATTCTTACTCCCCTAGGTAATTCAGGAGACCTTCATTATTTTTGTAACGAGAAGACAGTGCTTTAATTTCTTTTGTCTCCTGCATTTCAAAAATATCCAATGTGACCTACAGTAAACAAAGATAACTAATCTGGAATATAAAACGCAACTGACGTGTAAAGTTGCCATAATAGAATTTCGTTAGCATACATCAAAATAACTACAGCATGGCTAAGAATGGTTACTTGATAAAACCATAAATAAAATCTAAAATAGCTCAATGAAATGTAACTAAATACCATGTATATATTTTTCACAAATTTGCTTCAGCAATAATAGCAGTTCATTAAAAATAATACAATACTAACTAGAAAATTTATTCCCTCGGTAGAAAACAGGGAGTCTATGCACTATTGTTTCTCTTCGGTTTATTATTCTTATAGATAAAAGCTCATTCTTTCATTCACTGTAAACCGAGGTCGCAAACAAAGGAAATTGCGGAGCGGTAATGCACCGTTCTTTATTTCTTTTTTTTTTTTTTTTTCCTGAGCATATTGTTGATCAACTCATTTACTAGAAAAAAAATATTACCAGAATTGCTTACATTCCTTACGACCCGTTACTAATGATGTTGTTTCATTCACTAAATTCCAGACAGCAAGTAAGGGCACGTGGGGTTTGTTCCTGATAAGAACCTGACCCGTAGTTCTTTTTTCTCTCCCTAGATGGCCTCTGATAAGCAATTTGTTTCAAATCCCGGTGGAAATTGACTTAAAAGACAATTTATTTTTGGAAAAAGAAGAGCGTTAATTTGCATAGTTAATGCTCTATCGGTTTTTCCATTAGATGCGTAATTTTATTTGGATTAAATTAATACTTTTTTTATTTGTAAATTATTATATATGATATTAACAAAATTTTCCAGTTATCGTTCTTTTTGAAATACTCATGATGTATTTCATTTTAATATAGCTTACCACATTTTTAATAATGTCAAATAAAACTTCAATTCTGCTTCTTTTGATTTAAATTATTTATAAGGAAAAAGAAAAAAATACTTGCTATGTATAAAACTTGTTTCTTGAAATTTTAAAAATTTAACTTACTTCTAAATGGTAATGTTTATATAATTAGGTGTTAAGAAATAAACATGAAAATATTTTCTTAAATGCATCATATGAATAATACTAGATAATGAATGCTTCAATCATAAAGCATATTTTAATGTGTTGAAGAAGGGTCACGATGGCCTGTTTGGTTACCGCTTGTTACCGGAAGGTAGTGAGTTCAAATCCCGTCTTATTCCACGATCTGTCGTGTTCCCTAATGGCAAACTGAGGCACTTAAAATAAACCGTGATCGCAATGTCCTCCATGTTCCCATTCCAAACTAATGCCTCTGGGGTTGTTAGGATCTCAGCCTGGGGTCTTCTCTGGTTTCCTATCTTTAAATTAGAAGATCCAGATGGTACTGCCATCTATGAGCCAAAGTCGTATTTTGGCATCCCGAAAGCCAAAGTCACGTATTTTAGTCACCCTCTTTGAGGAAGGGGGTGCTCTGTTCAAAAACAGAAGGTACTGTATCTGACTTCATTCGCCCAGTCCCAGATAGGCGAGCTTGACTTCGCCAAGTGTCATAATTAACAACAATGCAATGAAAGAAAATTAAATTCTTCTGAGAGAAAATATACGAAAACGCACCTTCAAATCAAAAGTGAAGTTTTGATAGATTACATATAGTAATATTTTTCGGACCGGCAAAATTCAAATAATATTTGAGATATTTCTGTAAATGCATTTAGCAATCGTTCACACAGATTTAACTAAGCTTCTATTAAAGTTACATTTTTTGCTACAAGAATTTAATTTCATACATTAATGAAATTTCTTACCTTAAAATAAAAATTATTCTCAGCTTTTTATATTATCTCTTGTCTCTGAACTTTACAGTGTATCTCTTGGTTCTCTCTCTTGTTCTCTTAAATGCTTATTTTTTTTTTCTTAAAGGTTCTTATCAGTTACAAAATTACATTATATGATGTTTGTCTTATATTTCGGAACTGCTTTAAAAAACACGAATTCAAAATTTACTTGATGTGATAATCATGTGAACAAAAATTACTTTTTTAAGAATTTCAGAAAAATAAAGCGTAATGTTACTTCTCAGTAAGATATCATAAGAATCGAAGTAAACCAGGATCTTAAATTTGCCTCTTATAATTAAATAAAATTTGAATCAAAATGGCGGAAATTAAAACAAAAGTGATTTAGATCATTGTTTTGTGTGTTTAAAGCTGATCTCATTATGTGTTTAAAACTGACTGAAAGTTAAATTATCCCAGTGTATAAAAGAACATCCGAACAAAATTATTTGAATGAAATCCTCTAAAAATCATATGAAATATAAAAATTTTTAGGATATATTCATGGCGCAGTTTAAAAGTAATAAGCATGTTTTCCTGTGTTGCGAATGTCCAGCACAGCTCACCTTTTATCAACTGAGTCGTAAGTCCTTTTGTACGAAACTTATTTTTGCACGTTGTAACACGATGCAATGGAAGAAGCAAACTTACCAGTATCTACGGAAACGATCAAATATTTCAACAATCTTTCTCGATTGCTTGTCAAGATCTCAAGATGGGAAATAGCACAAGTCTGTCAAGGAAAGCTGAAAAGATGCCGCCAATTAACCCCGTTCTGGACGCTCAACAATTGCTAGCACCGATGACAGCACAAAGAGTATACATGATGTTTGAAAATCAAACCGTCATTTAAGCATTTAACTGATTTATTTGTTAACTGTCACTTTGAACATTTCAATATTCGCGGTACATGGGATAGTGACAGAAAGCTTACAAATGTGGAAGGCCATGCCTAAGATGTTAAAAGGAACTAGAACAACTTCAAGATTTTCATTGTGAAGAATTGTTGGAATTGAGTGAAAGTGATACGGGCATCAATGATTAAGTTGATACAGATCCTGAATCGAAAAGGCAGAGCTTCAAGTGCTGCCCATAATTGTATCTTCACCCCTAAAAAATACCCATGAGAATTATTGTATCAAATCGATGCTTTATGTCTTCTTTGGCGTCTGTAGAATTGTCCATTTTAAGTTTGTACCACCAAGACAGATTGTGAATTCATTTTAGGTTTTTTATTGTTTATCAGAGATTGAAATGTAGAGTCACTTGCATGAAGAGCGAAAGCAAAAATTCGATGAAATTACACCATGACAACGCACTCAAGCATACGATACCCATCCACATTTACCATTTTTGTTTAGTCTATAACCAGACCCCAATGGTTCCCCAAACCCCTTATAATCTCGAACTGGCAGCCTGTGACTTTTTTGTTTCTCTACTTGAAGAAAGACCTCAAAGGAAAACATTGAGTATCTGTAGAGAGCAGTTAAGTTTATATAACAGAGTTCATTATGGTCATTCAAGTTAAGGACTTTTAGAGTGCTTTCCGAGCATAAAAATTACGACTGTTTAAATGTGTTAATGCAGGAGGCTCGTATTTGGAAAAAATTTTGATGGTTTGTATAGAATGTTTTATGAACCATGATCATTCCTTTTATAAGCCTCTCTGTATATATTTCTCATTAATCAAGGTATATCTCTATTACCATGATTAATATCCAACATCGTGTTGAGGAAAATTATTATCGATAAATAATATGAATATATTTATATTAATAAATTAATGCAAAGTACTCATTTTTATAAAATATCATATAGTGAAGAAAAAAGAATTTAATTCACTGTATAACATTCAGCCAAGATAAAATTTTCTCATTAAAATGAATACGATAAAATTTTATTAGAATCTTTTGTTGGAAAAATTAAAAATCTGTGCATGTAATCAATATACAGATTTACGTACGCATTTAATGCTTAAAAGTAAAAGATCATTTTTAAATTATACTTGGAAATTATTCTGAAATGTTAGTCGTCATATTTGTATAGTTTTAAAAAAATAAATAAATGAAAAATTTTAATTGAATATAGAATAAAATCAGAAGTCTATTTGGAGTATCAGCTATTCTCTTTGGAATTATATAATATTCTCGAAGAAGATTAACTTAAAGATTACTGAAATTAAATTCCTCAGAGACCATCATCACAATAAAAAAAAAGATATCACAAAATACATGAATTCATTTTCGGAATCACAATGAAATTCAGAATTTAATTTAATTTTTTTGTATTGAGCTTTTATTCTGGAGTTTCCCCCCTCCCACACATGAAGTCCTGATTAGCAAATTAAAAGGCATTATTTATGTATTAAAGTGAATATCAGAACCAATTGCAGGAAATGTGGAGCATGCCAACAAAAGACGCGTTGTGCAGGCAGAACAATGCAATTAGCAGTAGACTGAAACAATGGTTGCCTTCTGTAGCTTTTAAGGGAGAATCCTTTGTCCGGTTAATTGATCGACATACCGGAAATCAGGGAGAATGGCGCCTTCGCCAGTTGGGAATCGAGGATTTGAATGATAAAAGGGTAGATAGAGAGAGAATATTTCTCGTTTGTTTTTATTATTTCATATGAAAGACGATGTTAAAATGTTTGTGCGATTATGATTTGACAAAGACATCGAATTTTACATATGCCTTTGTATGTGTTCTACAATACATGATACAAGAAAGATAAGAGCTGTTTGAATGCTGATTTCATTGTTTTGAATTTTTGAAAGCTAATGCTTTCAAAAATAAGGTAAAGGCTTATAATCGACATGTAATTAAGGACTCGATGGCTTAAATAAAAAGGCCTAATGTGGATTTTGATATCAAAATAATAAGTGAAATGTTTTGTTACGAATTCTTATGTATAGAACTCTGTCTACTGATATATGCATAGATCGTAATTTTTATAATTAAAAAAAAGAGTGGAACTTATCTAACATCTAATTACTTTTCTAATACACCTAAGTCTGTTTTTACACGGTCTTTTTGTACACGGTTTTGATATAACACGGTTTGAAAATTGAATATTTTTAATTTTTTTACACGATTTTATTCCATTTAGCACGATTTGAAATTTTATGTACTTAAATTTTTTTTGTCAAATTTAATTTTTGCGAAGTATGTTCATATCACAAAAAAGTATTTATGAAAGAAAAAAGTCTGAAACTATCGATAGTATCGATAGTTTACGAACACTAGCTTAAAGATTTAAGTGAATTCCCCTTTAGCGCGTACAAACAAGTAGGGGAATTCCCTTTATGTGCATACAATAAAATTTACTGGTCAGAGCAATTGAAACGTGTTAATATTTTGTGAACTGTCAATGCAATAAGACGTGTTTGGTAAAGAAATTTTTTGCAGGCAAATTTGATTTTCCATTAAATTTAATTTTAACGCATTAAGATAAAAGGTAAGCCAAAAAATATTTTGTATTTATTCAGTTATTTATGTTTTTTAATTTTGTTAAATATTTTATGTATCCCTAAAAGGAAATGTCAGATATAAAACTGAAACGGAAGGCAATTTCTTTGGAAACCAAGATTAAAATTTTAGATCGCCTTCGAAATTTTAATAGGTTTTAGAGATTAGGAACAAATCACGCATTTTTGTATAAGATCAATGTCTTTTTTTACACGTTTTTTTTTTTACACGGCTTCTTCTGGAACCAATCTACCGTGTAAAAACTGACTTAGGTGTACATAACTTTTATCTCTGGCTTAGCTCAAGGATTACTGAAAACATTTTTAAATAAAAAATTATTTGTATAAATTACACACATACTAAATTGCACACGAAAAACACACAAAATAGGTTACACTTAATAATATGCTCCTTTGCTGGAATTTTCTATAAGAGTATTATTCAAATTAAATTTTTAATAATTGATGCCAATGTTTTTCAAAATTGCTAGAAACCGTAATTTATTTGTGCTGTTATAGCTTAAATACTACTGAATTCAAAATAAAAGTTTCGGATACAAATTCCATAATATTTTTAGAGCAAAATTAAAATTCTTTTATGTAATTAATGGCAAATATTTTTAAGATTGATCTTAATTTTCATTTAATTTTATGAAATTTATTTCATATTTTTAAAAACTTATGTTTTTTTTGCTCCTTATTTTTTTCATTCACTGACACGAATTTTATAGTTGACTTTAATTACTTACTCTTTTATATTAAATAAATATTAATTCTTTATTCATGTCATTTTCGAAATGCTGAATTCTGGATTTTCACTTCTTTGTTCAATAGACTGATTCTTTTACAGATAATTTTCTTTTCATCTACCAGATGGCGCTGTAAACGTTCTTAACAATAATTTGAGAAATTCAAATTTTTTAATTACTATGCCTTAAGAAATCTTTAAAATAAAAAATAAAAAATTCTCTGTAAGTCATTTTTTATGTGCAATAAAAAACATTTCAATTATCAAGAAGATTTTCGATTCTAGAATATTGCGAGTAAACTTGATTACGCGCAACTTTACTAAAAAAAAACATTCCACAATAGTTCAAAGTGCATTTCCTATTTCACCGCGGACCGATATATATGAAGGAAACTAAGGTGTGAAGACTCGGTATTCCTGTTTCAGCGATCGCTAGAGTTCGGGGATAGGTTCAGTGACATAGAGGTCACGGATTTTAGAACGATGTGTCTACCGCCCACCACTCCACCTTCCGGCAAAACAATTTCCTTCAGTTTAACATGTATACGACTTCCCATGATACCTCACCGGTATATTTCCTCTTAAGAATTTTTTAAGAGCATCTGTTGTATCTGTATGAAATAAGAGTTTAAAAAGGAATTTTTCCATTTCTTTATAATTTTAAATATATATTTTTATTTTTGGAATTCAAGCATAAACTTTTCCATGTCCTTAAAAAATTTTTTTTTTGAATAATTGTATTATCTTTTTTATTTATTATATTAATCGATGTTTTGTGTATTCAATAGAAAATTTAAAAAATATGATTTTATAAATATGATTAATAAAATTCAGTAAAATGACTTTCCTACCACTTTTTATAAAAAGTATAAAATAGAAAAATATGCTTTGAAGTCATTTTGTTTTAATTTATTGCATGTTAAAAATTTTAATTACAACTTATTAAATACATGTTAAAACTTTTTATTTGTTTAATTTTTCAAAAAAAAAATAAATAAATAAAAATAAAAATGATTAAGTTATTGACGATAACTCGAAATTTTTTCGGCAATTAGCTTTTATAAACATTTTTTAGAAATATTGCCATATGGTAATAAATTTTAAACTTCGTGAATAATCAGCTGAGATTCGTCTATTTTTAATTAATAATTATTATAACTATTGGTAACTATTATAAATAATTTTTGTAATTATTTATATTAATAATAATAAATAACAATTATTATTATTTAATTTATAATTATTTTTATTGTAATTAATAATTAATGGTATACGTAATTAATTTTTATTATAATTATATTCATCAGGTTCTTTTATTCGTGAACAATCTATTAAGTTTCAACTAAAATTTAAATAAATCAAAAGTAGATTGCATCTAAACTGAATAAATTTATTTAACTTGTTGTAAAACAAACTTTTTGTTAATATAGTTTTTACAAATATCAATTCATTAATTAAATTAATTAATTTTTGTTTTATGTGAGACAAAAATACACTATTTTACAGTGGTGCCATCTATTGGCATCAAGAGTTACTATCTCCATATTCACAGTTCTTACATTATTTAAAAATATATACAGTTCTTACATTATTTAAAAAAACTTTCTGAAATATAGTGCAATGAAAAATTTGCCTTCCAATGGCAAAATTGTAGAGGTTCCCCTTAGAATCTTCTGGGTTTTGGATCGAATCTCTTCAAAGCATAAAAATAATTGCAATAAAATAAACAACACACACTAGATTAACGGTAGTGACAATTGCTTCACAAAAGGACAATGCAAACCTTAATAAAAACTAAAATAAAATTATTTTTTGTTGACCTAAGTAGGAATTGACTTAAAAAAAAATTTTTTTATACTACTTGTTAATTATAAGACTGCCTATATTTTTTCTACAAAAACTAATACCACTTTTTTTACAACTGCATCTTTCCATAGTTTTGAAATATGACTACTATGAATTCCGTTAAAATTCATAAGAATGTGGACTTCTAATTACAGTGAAAGGTCTGTTTTTTTATAAATTTTATAGCGATTTAAAATAAAATAACATCAACAGTAAAGTGGTGTCAATTAACAGACATGCTATAACAGTGTTGATAATAGCATGTCTTTCAAATCTATAACTCAGGATTCTAATATTTTAGTGTAAAGTGCCTGGTTTGGTTGAAATTGGCATTTACCTGTTTTGTAAACATTAATACAAGCCTAAAGTTTGGGATCTTACTATGATTATTGTAGAAGAAATTCTTAAATATAACTTTATCTTATTTATAAAAACTAGTTTTCATAAATTAAGTAAAAATCACAAAAGTGACAATAACGCAAAAAGTTATGTGTGGAATTTAGTGAAACTTATATGCATTTACACACATAGGAAGGTACAAAATAGGATAAAAAGAAAGCACTAAACAGTTATGGTGTTATAAAAATTAGCATGTGTTTACAATGAATAAATAGGAGGTGTAAATTTGGTACAGGAAAAGTACTTTTAATATTGGGTATGATCCCACCTAAAAGCAATACAACACATGAAGCAATTTTGCTGCTCTATTAATATGCGGTCTATTAATTGCGTAGGAAGTAAGAGCCATTTTTGTTACAATGCAGTTGAAAGCGTGGCTAGGATCCTAAAAGGAGGATTAAGAACACCTGCACGTCGCTCCCAAATATTATGTATTTTGATAATATACCAACTCATAACTATACCAACTCATATAACCATACCAACTCAGACAGCTTCGTTTCTTGTTACTGAAGCCTCGACTTAATCCATCTCAAAATAATGACCTAAATCTGAAGTAATAATATTCACATTTTTTGGATTCACTCGATTTGGTTAAGATCGAGTGATCGAGTTACCCACAGCATGCGCTCAATTGTTTCCTGTTCAAGATAAGCATCCAAGATGCGAGTCCTTCGTGATCTCGCTTTATTATACAGTAGCACGAAAGCATTACTTATTGCCCCTTCATAGGGAGCGCATAAACATTTAAGATGTCATCCCTATAAGTGTGAGCATAAACATTTCCACGGAAAAAAGCACGGAGGTTAGTGCGTCCACCCAAAGAGATACTACCACAAAAACAGACGCTGCCTAATCCGTATGCATCTCTTTCACAGATGTTTGATGGATGAAGTTAAAAGTTTTCTCCAAATGAAAATGTGCCAACTCTCTTTTGAGAATAAACCTGGATTCGTCTGTCAAGAGATCAGCCATCCATTGATCACACGTCCAGGGGACATGTTGATGTGCCCACTGCAAACGTTGCTCCTTATGGATTGAAGTGAGCGGGACGCAAATGACTGGTAGCTTCGGATTAAGATCACATTCGTGAAGCCTTCAACGCTCGGTTAATCTGAATATCAACCTTCCGGAGTTCGCACCGAGGGAGTATCTAAGTTCAGGCGGAGTTGCGGTTCTATTCCTTCGTGCGTGTAATGACATATATCGGCACTCGTGGTAGCACGTGTCCATCTTTGGCTGAACTTCGTGGATACTGAATCCGTGGTTAGAAATTGTTGCCTACGTCCATGAATCACAGACGGACTGACATCCAGTCATCTAGTCACTTCTGACTTTGTCCTACTTCTAGACGACTCCCAATAGATCACCATCGAAATTGTTTTGTCAAAGAATGCTTGTTACAATTTCGGTAACCAGATTTCTAATGTCATACATGCAGCGACAATTGCTGCCTTTCTCTGAGACATCCATTTTTATACCAAATGACGTTTCTGACAGCAGCGCCACCATTTTGAATTATATCATATAGTTCAACTTCTTTTACTTATCAACGTATTTAATCCTTAACATTGAGATTGGCTTATTTTTGGTAAGCAGTGTATTTACATATGAATATGTAAAATAATTTAATGTATATATCAATTTCTTATGTAATTTTCTATAGAATTGTGATTAAAAAAAATTCAGCATATATGCTATTAATGAATTTGTTTTTTATCCGATATATTAAGATCAAATAATGCCCTAGCTTCCTAATTGCATTGGTAAAGCTATTGAACAAGCTTTAAGGTTTGTTTACAACTTTATCAAGCTAATTCAATAACATGCAATTTGGTTCATGAAGGATATTCACTAATTATAAACTAAATAATGTTAATTATAAACTGCTTCACCAAAAAAAAATTTTTTTTAAATTTATATGAGTAAAAATCTTAGAAATAATCTGTTATAATAACACACTTCATACAAATATATATGTTTTTAATTATCACCGCAAGTAAACATTTTCTTAATTTGTATATGCAACCTATGTAAATGTATTTGCATCAAAATTTTTTTCCTCTATTTAAAAAAAAATGAAATCAATTAAAATTTAAAAAATAACAACTATATACATATAACTGTGACACAGCTGGCGATAACACTGTTTAACGAGCCATTTAATCAAAACTGGAGTAAATTTCCTTTGTCACAATAACAGTTTTCTCTTCTTGGATGAGCCCGCGACTTCTAAGTACTCCGCAAGCAGTGCGTTTAATTCCTCATCTTCTTTAATCGAACTGATGACATCCTCAACATCTATGCTTCCCTTCCCGTTTGTAATAGCGTGATTTCCGGCTTTTTCGAGTATCTCTGTGGCCAGGTATTCCTCGGCGGCTGAGAGGTAGAGGGACACTTCCGGTTTTACAGCATTTTTGAATTTACCTTTTGATAATAGGAAGTGAATCTCAGCTGCTGGAAAAGTCGGCTTAGGAGGGGCTCTTCTCTTTGTCTTTTTACTTCTCTTACGTGGGGATTTTCCTTTTTTGTCACTTTTCTTATCGTCACTTCCTTTCGCTTCCATCTCAAATTTAGTGTCCTCCCTGAAATAGGAGAAAAAATATTTACTATAAGTTGTAAATCAGCGTTGTTCGTTAATTCATTAAACCTTAAAAAAAAAAAATAGTATATTTTAAATTTCCAAATTTAGCTAGTTTTCTGGAGTTTTAAAATTATTGGATCAGATACGAATTTTTTGCCTATTTACCATTAAACGGTATTTAGTACCAGTACGTAATATTGGTAAATAGCTTCTTCTAATATTAATATTTAATAAAATATTGTCAATTAGGTGTCAATTTCCAATATCAGAGTTGTAGTAAATATATTTAAACGGAACTACTTTGATATAACCCCCCCCCCAAATCGGAAATTTGGCGACTTTTTTTCTTGCCAAGCAAAATACCTGTTTTTGGCGACTTTTTTTCTCGCCAAGAGGGATTCTTGCTAAATACAAATAATTAATAACAAAAAAACTTTAAAAAAAAAAAAAAAAAAAAAAAAAAAAAAAAAAAAAAAAAAAAACTTAAAAAATGGTACAAAATACAAGAAATTACTAAATTTGACAACAGCAGAAACCTAAAAGTTGAAAAAACGTAAATCAGCAACACTAAAATAAGAAACAGCAACCCTAAAAAGTCCGTAGGGGGTGCCAGATTTGGCGCGTAATTTTTTTAGGGGGGTATATCAAAGTTGTTCCATTTAAACAATGTAGGTAACATAAGATACTATGTCTGTATCTTCACATTTACATCTGATCACTAAAATGAAAATTAAATTGATTACGTAAATTAATCTTTATTTTAAATCAAAGTAAACAAATTGTTTTTGAACTGAACAACTATAGAAGATGTTTGAAATAGAAACAGAAATTATTTCGTGACAAATTAACCTATAATAATTCGAAACAGTTTCGGAAAACCACGTAAATATGATATTAATTGTGTATAGATCAAGATAATCATGTTATCAGCAAAATTTAATAAGTCAACACTGCACATTTAGAACACACACATTATTTTGTAAGTACAATAATTAGTAACTCGCCACATTTAATAATTTTTAAAACTAGATAAATGAATTAGAATTCAATATAAAATTTGTTTTAATTTAAATTTTAAATGTGATATTATCCATATTTATTTACCCAACGTACAGGATATGTATTCTTAACTTTCTTAGCTGGGAATTTCATAGCAAGTTTTCAAGAGAAAAGTTTAACATTTATCTTCCAAATTTATAAAAAAAATTTTGATTGATAGAAGACTATTTTACTTGTTTAAATTCAGATAAAACTGTTCGTGCAGTTAATTTATCGATATTTAAAATAATAGCGCGTGCATGAAATGTGTATACAAAACTGATTTGATTAAAAGCTTGAATTCATGTACTCCAATCAGCAAATCTATCTTCATCTGGTATAACACAACACCTGTAAGTTTACTTATTAAAACAATCTTTTATGATAAAAAATATATATTTGTTTATTTTATTTATAACTAAATATCTGTATTGTTAACCACAATTGCAAAATTCTAACTACCGAATAGTTTTGAGCTAGAACAAGGAGACGAATTCGAAATCAAATTGGAATCCTCATTTTGGGACCATTTCATATTAGTAGAAAGGGTAAAAATGCGCTTTAGGTCCCTTACTCTGCCAACTTGGCGAAAGTGTGCTGTGCGTCCCGTACTTGGCGGGTTTTCAAAAACGCTGTTGCCATGGCGATAATGGAATACGATCTTTAACGGTTTTAAACTAATTAGCAACCAATGAAAATGACTGATTTTTTAAACTGAAACTAATTAACGACCAATGAAAAGGCTAAAAGAAAAAAAAACAATTAATGAGCATGCGCGAAAAAGCACAAATTATTTCCGAAGGTTGCCATAAAGAGCTCATTAGGTATAAAAACATCTGGTTTACCACGCTTGGTGCATTTATCGCCAAGTTGGCAGAGTAGGGGACCTAAAGCGCAGATTAACGGTAGAAAGTTATTAAATATATACGGAAAAGTTAATGTCTATATGTTAATACTTAATTTGAAATTAGACATTCATCTTTTAAGTAACTTTAAACAATCAAAAGCTTCTCCTTATTGTAGCAACTTTCTTTTGCATCAACCATATTTATAGTGACCTTATGTCATAACCGAGTTGATTTCTTTAGTTCATAAAAAGGGAGTTATTAAAAAAGATATAATATAAAATAATAACAGTTGTATTCTCATATGTTGTTCTTTTAATAATATAATTGTTATATTTTATATTAATTTTTCGCACACATATTAAACAAATATTTTCTCCTTATGTATTCCTTTCTTATTTTCATTTTACTATAAATAGCTCGAAATTTATTAACTTAATCAAAAATTAAGTTTTTTCAAATACATATTATGTACAATTCATGGAATTACCAATGTCATATACTGAGAATATCATAACCGTGTAACTCTCTCACACACACGCAAGAGTTGTATATACAGTAAGACGTGGCGATGTTTTATTGGAGGTTCTGCAAAAATCTTGGCGATATACCTTGATTTCTTAGTGATTAATTCAATCTCTCTGAGAACTATTTTTAAGTAAAAAGTATTGAAAATGATTAAGTTGTAATGTTTTGATTGTTATTTTAAAAAAAAAATTCACAATTGATCCGTAAAATTTAAATGAAATTACAATAATTTATTTTTTTTCATAATAGAAATACGATTTTTCTCAAGGTAGTTGATTTTCCTATCGATTTTCAATACAAATAAATCAAAATTTCTACAGAAATGAAGATTTAATAAACCAGAATTTTCATTTTAACATTTGACTAATCTCTGGTGATTAATTTATTTGGCAAATAAGAATCCCGCAATCGGGAATTCTATTTTTTTAAAAAAAGTATTATTAAAAAAATCGTATCCTTGACTACTTATTAAAACTTAGTATATTAATTATTATTTATTTCGTAAACGAGATAAATAATCACAAAACTTTGATTTTAAGAAGTTACAGCCCTTCGTGTTTTCTTATTAGATAAAATAGGTACGTATTTATTCTAAGCGGATTAATGTAATTATTGAGACCCTAACTAAAGACATCGAAGCTTTCCAATTTAATCTCTTAATTAAGAGAGCAACTCTAGTTTCATCTCCTCCGTCGTTAGCCAACCACACACCGAATTCCAACGACTTCATCGAGTTTTATTGCGAAGCAGGATATTTGAGTTTTCGAAAACAATCCCGAACTCTTTCCTGAGGGAGTGAGGAGTCGTTTTAATCTTCTTAAATAGAGGCTTTCAATCTAAATGTATAAATGACGTCGATGCGCAATTTTTAATGCCGCTATCTTTTGCTCACATCAAACCGAATGATTTCGATAGCCGCTTTACACCACGAGAGCGTGTGTCACCCTCCCAGAATGTCATTAGCCAAAAGCGAACTGCGGCAAATGAGCTGAATTTGTCGCCGAAATTCCGATAAAAGCTACTCTTTAAATAGAGAGAGATTCCAAATTCGATTAGAATGAAGCCAAAGCCGAAAGAATAAGTAGTCCTCTGGAAGTAAATTATAATGCGGAAACAAAATTTAAAAAAATGAGTACACTTAGAATAAAATCCTTTTATCTTTATTATCGCCATCTGACATTTTTTATTTGCAGTACTTTTTTTTAAATAATATTTGACAGCAGTAAATAGTTTAAAATTTTATCGAATATTGTTTATAAAAAAAATTATATTTGTAAATACGGATAATAACAATTTAGCAAAAAACATTACATTTCTTATATATTAATGGAACATAATTTTCTATGTAGCATACATAATATAATTCTTATTTTATGAAGTCTGAATTAGTAAATTAATTCATTATATTTAATTTCTAAAAAACTAATAGAAAATCCAAGATATAATGACATCTTTTCCTCATTTTATTAAGTAGTTTAGTTCAAAATTCTGAATTTTTCTTTATCATTCACAAAAATAAACAATTTAATAATTTTATGCTACAAATAAACAAGTGTATTTTTTATAAAGTGTTCTTAGGTTTCCCAGAAACCTTAATTAACATTGGGAATTATCAAATATTTATTACCTAGTGAATCAGATCGTTTCACCTTCACATAACATAGAGCTGTTATCAGACTGTTAGTTACTGATGTAAGCAACGTATGAAGATATTTGTTCCTTACTCTTTAAAGTTATAATTTTTTTTTTGTCGAGTGCCAGCCAGGCTGGCAGTATGGGTGCGCTGCTCCACTCTTTCAACTGAACCGCAATTGGGTGTGGAGTCCGACTTCCTCAGTACACACATGCCATAGGAACCCGTTTATAGGGTAGGCAACTCATTCATACAAGGAAAGGACAAAGACAGGAGAGAGAGAAAGAGAAAGTACATCCATGCCCCAACTGGGATTCGAACCCAGACCAGACCTCCCTATCCACAGTCAGGATTGCTGACCACCAGACAGAATAGGCGGCAAGTTATAAATTAAATGTTGGAAATAAAACATTATGGGATTAATTAGGTTATTCTTATAGTTCGGTCACTTTTTACACATAAGAGTTAATTCAACTGAGACTTTCCTTTTAAAGTGGATTCCCCATCATTACAAACATCCTGACGACATAAAAATCGAATTTATGAACATTTGAACTAAAAGCCAAAGCTCTATTTTTTGAACTGTTACCTCAGTTCAGCTTACTACAGATCTATTCAATAGTTTGTCGGGTCAGCTCATTCTTTGAAGACAGATGCTTGAAACAGATTGCAATTCACTTTCGACCATGGATCTCGATTATATTAGTTCTCTTGTACTATAAAAGTGATGCTGAATATTAAATAAAAAAAACTAATTTCTGCAATTTGTTTTAATTAGATATATTGTAGTAATGTAGTAACGTACTGTATTTTATTAAATATTCTTTACTAAATTATGTGTCTGTTTAAAAGTACAGAAGGCAAGGTATAATGTCTTTATATTTCTTCCAGAGACATAATGTGGAGATCTCGATGGAAATGCTTTCATTTACTGCTGGTGTTATTATTGATGAATACGAGCCTCGATGCTCAAGATTTCATATCGGAGACGTGTCCATCGACGGAACCGTACTTTACTCAAGTAGAACCTGAGGCCCAGGTGGTTCTGGGTGCGGTGCTCCAGCTGCACCATCCTGGCCAAGGAATTTTCGGCTGTGGTCACCCAACTGCTGAAGGCGTCCAGTACTTCGAAGCTCTCCGATGGGCAGTAAATGTTCTGAATCAGAAGTCAGGCAAAATTTCAGGAATCCCAGTGACAGATTCATTCATTCCTGGTATAAAACTTGGTAAGAATAAGATTATTTTTATCTTAAATACTATGGTACTTCAGTAAATATATAAAATGTTCACGCGCATAAACCTTAACAATTAATAATTAAAAGTTAAAAAAATGTTCTCAAATATTTTATGCAATATTTTCACCAACTCGCCATTATATATTCTGCTATATTTTGTATGAAATTAAATTTAAATAGTTCCAAAATTGATTTTTAATCAAGGAAACAAATGTCATCTGACCAAGAATAAAAAAATTTTATGCTTTCTATGTTTGCTTATTAAGTAAATTTTGTACTAGTCATTAAGAGATTTTAAAAAAAATTAATAGTTAAATATTTTTATTAGTATACAATTTCTTAACATTCTTTTTAAACAGTAAAGCAAACGAGCAAATAAATCGACAGTTACGAGTGAATTCGAACTTCGAGAAAATATAATTTATACAATTTTGAAAAAGTAAGAAAGTAGAAAAACATTTCAAATGATCATAAATTCCGCCATGCGTGACTTTTCATGGGTCTTATAATTAGCATCCATCAAAAGTAATAAATTTCAGTCAAATAGAGTATCATATTGGATTCAGAAGGAAGCAGTACATTCGAAATTCTATCCTTATATATTTCGCTTGAGATTTTAATGAGAAAGAAAAACACTTAAGATATTCCAAGTATTAATAATACAATTTATTAAAATTTCTATTATATAAATTGATGGAATTTATATGCTAGAATTACAACAAAATTTATTTTAATAAATATTTCAGCAAAAATAAAATAAATAAAATAGAAAAATCTAAATAGATAAAATAATTAAGTGTTCATTAAATTCTTTCTTCTTATAAATCTTTTGCGTTTGAAATTTGATTACACACTTGAAAATGTGATATTCCATAGAATGAATCCAAAATATGTTTTGGAAAAATAAGCTCTACCATTTTGTTTAAATTGGCTTTCACCTTGCTTGTCAAAGCGAAGCCTATTTTTCAAATCTTAAAGTGCCTATACTTTAGTTGCTTAAAACACCATTATTTCCTTATTTAAACGAGTTATAGTTAACTTGGTTAAAATGGCCTTTATTTTTCTTGTTTAAAACGATCTATGATTTTCTTGTTTAGAACACCCTATGCGTTTCTTATTTAAAACGAAGTGTGTTTTTCATATTTAAAACTACTACTTGTTTAAAATGGCCAATATTCTTTTCGTATAAAATTTCCCGAGCATTTTCTTAAAATTATTATAAACATATTTTTGCTAAACGCATAGCATAATATTATTGACTCCATCGTTGTGCCATTTTTTTAAAAAAAATTAACCATTGATTATTAATTTATTAAATTTGATAAGAGGAACACTTTGGTCGGTTTACCCTTACAAATTACTAGCTTAATATGTTTTATTTATTATGCATATAATATATTTGATTAATAAATATGAAAATGTACTATAAAAGAGCATCCCTTCCCATATTGATACTTACATTGTTGCCTTAGGTCTTCAAGTTTATGATTCGTGTGGCCACAAAGATTTAGCCATGAGGTACATGACAGAGCTCTTTCCCATCATGAGATCCGGAGAAGCTGAATGCAGCGAACAGAAAGAAAATACCACTATGCTTGGTAAGTTGCAACAGCACCTTTTTAACAAATTTATGTCATTACTCTTCAATTTGTTAATGTCAGAGTAGAATTTTTTTTACCTTATTGCCATTATTTCACTATGAATTTATTAAATTGCATAAATGCTCAACTTATCTTCTAAACTTTCTATTTGAATCTTAAGTGCGTTCTTAAAATGTAGTTTTTAATATCAAAACCATCATTTCCTTTCTTTTTTTTTTTTAGATAAAAATAAAATTTTTAGAAAAAATAATAAAAATAATAGTAAACAATTACATGAAACTGTATGGGTTTTATTATGCATACAATGCACAAACAATTTGATATGTACCTGTGTAAGTTGCATAAATAACAGCATTTTTAAAATATATTCTAGCCCTTAATGTTGAATTTTTCAATATTACAATAGCAAAATGAAAATATTTCATCTTTTTTTTAAAAAAAATATTTTACCTATATATATATATAAGAATTAAGTTTCTAAATGATATAGCCATAGCAATATGTCATTAGGAATTTAATAAGTAACATCAAACTTCAATCCTGTTTTCCAAACTTATTATTTGAGTATTTTAAATCTAGCGTTAGTAAAATGAAGCCTTTGTAAACTTAAAACCGATCTTGAATAAAAATAAGCATTAAAACTAACTACTTATAATTTATATAGATTTCACATGTGTATATGGGCCGGCCGATGACTGAGTAGTTAGTGAAAAAATGTTTTAACTACTCCCTTACATTAAAAACCAATTCGCCAATTTAATAGTTCTAAACCATTTATAAGCTTAAAATATTTACCTTGAGTTGACTAACTTGAATGGCTGACTTAAAATTAAAATAGTTTAATAACATTTTGATAACAGACTAAAAATTTATAGGGAAATATATATAATAGACTCTTTATTTTATTATAACTTACTTTCTCCCTTTCAAAATTATTTACCTATTTTTATAGATAAATAAGAATTATTTTCTGGTTATTTTTATAGTGTTTGCGTCTTCTATTTTTAATAATGTAAATTATTTATTATCACACATTTTTTACTTTTAAAAATTTAATCTTTATATATTAGGATGAATTCATCTCCCATTTAATCTTATATATTTCGTTCTTTAAGTCAATACTTATAATACATTATATATTATGATAATTATCCTTACTGAAGAAGTTATGAATTAATGATTACAGTGAAGTAATATATATTCTTTTTGCTAACAGTAAAAAACTCTCTTAATGTGTTTTTAATGGTTATTAAAATTAGTTACTTCGTTATTAATTAACAAATCATCAACTCCCTTTTTTCGTCAATTCTTTTCTTAGAATACATTATTATTTTAGTCAGATACTCTGTATTATACTCCATTTTAAACTTTTTAAAATAGCAAACTACATTATGTACTTCAATAAAAACTATTTCTTCAATTTTCTTGGATTAAAGATATTCCTTTTCTCATTAACATACAAATACAATCAAAATGGCTAATGAGATTTTATTTATGGTAATAGTATAAAAAATAATTAAAATTATCTTTACGATTTTATTCAGATTTTTTTTTCACTTATTCCATTATTCTCTGTTTTTTAATGAAATTTATAAAAAATTTTCAATTATTATGTATATGGATGAAGGTTGATAGATATATAGGTAAACAAATTTGTTGTGCTTCAAACAAAACACAATAGGTTATTAAACAAATTTTGTGGTGCTTCATTAAAAAACTTTCGTTTTCCTTGTTTACTTTCTTTCTAATTTACGTTAGTTTTTCAATTTCTTGGGTTTTTTTTCCCATTACTTTGAATATATTTCGATTAGTTTATTTAAATATTTTGTTTACTTCTTAGAATTTTTATGCATTAATGAATTCAAAAATTTTCTCTTTTTCTTTATATTTTTTATTAATTTTAACATTATTAAACTAAATTTAAATTTATTTTTGTATCTTTTGTTATTATTATTATTTTAATTTTCCTTTTTTAATATCATAAATGTCTTTCTTTAAATCCTAAATTATTTATCTTGTTTTTAAAGAAACATTTCCTTCATTCAAACAGCTTTATTTATTTATCAAAATATTTTTTAAAAAAATAAAAAAATTTTGTCTTTTACTTTACTGTATATATATATATATATATATATATATATAACAATTAGAAACTTGCTTACAATTTGTTAAGAAATATTATGCCCTTAATATTTTACGATACACATTTTAACAAGTTTTACACAAAAATTGTTTTAGCTCTTTGATAGTTAGTGGTGTTTACTGTACTGCTTTCTTTTCTCAAAAAAGTTTCAATATAAAAGGTTTATCTTTAAATTATATGACTATATGTATTATATTTCAAAGGGAATTTTCAAATTTTTGAATAAGATTTATTCACTTCTGTATCGAGTCTTATGAAATAAAGATTTTGCATTACTACAAAATTTATTGTGCTTGATGTCTTTCATATGAGCCATTTATTGTGAAAGTGGCCTAACTCCATTTATCTTCAAATCGAGATATTTAAGGGTTTGAGTTTCAATGAATTTAAAAATATACGTATAGGATACTTTTGAGTCATACTGCTTAAGTGTATCTAAGGGTTACTTCAATTTTTTTTTTTTTTTTTTTTTTTTGATTTTTTAAAAAATTACATGAAGTTGTACATGAAACCACGGTAACTGAAAAGAATTGAAAAATGGAATTAGGCCACTTTCAAAATAAACGGCTTAACTAGCTCATGTATCTCATAGCAACGTTTTCTTTCCCATTATTTTGTCCTTCGTTAAAAAAAATTATGCTTAATTGTCCCGTTTTTACTACCCTTCAAGCACACACACACACAGCTCATACTCGGAAGGAAAAAAACATGCAATTTCGGTATTTTTTATGCGCAATGTGGAAAAGATCTAATCGTGAAGACAGCATGAGAAAGTAAAAAATTAATAATGAAAAACTTAATAGTAATTTTTTCTTCGCATCCTTATCAAAATATTTAATATATCATTTAATTATTTATAAATGAATGTTAAGATAATGAAAAACCCATTACTTTTTCGTTCATCCATTAACTACGTATTCTATTAAGTGAATCTTCTGTAAAAATCTATTCTTATAGTATTTTGATGTCTGTATTTAGTTAGTACAAAAAAACACCAATTATAAATGGATAATTAAAATATATTCAAGCATAGAATTTTTCCTTGAATTTTGTGTTTAATTCTTCATAATAAGAATTAAATATAATTTTCATTAAAAAATAAATCTGCAAGTGATTTCTTTTCCAAAATTATTAATTTATAATCTTACTGTAATGATGCATCATTTTAAGTTTCGTAGATGGTTTTTCTTAACTAATAATCACTTTTTAAAAATGTCAAAGGTTTCAAATTACGTTTTTCAGCGGCCCTGTCTTTTAAATTCCCTTTCAAAATACATTTTTTGATATATACAACACTAATTAGTTCAATTTAAATAAGTGGTAAGAGTTTGTTTTATGCCCTTGTTTCTTTTCAATATTGAAATACGTGTTACACAGATTAATTTTTTCTCTCCTTAATTTAATGAGTTAAAAGTTAAATTGAAGTATTACAACACAAAGAAATTTTTTAAAATAAAATTCAATTTATTTGACAATCATTGTTCTTTTTTTTTAATTTTAATCTTTATCTTTGTTCTGAGAATCTCTTATAATTTTCACTTTTAATGATAAACCAAAAAATTAATTAACAATTTGTTTTATTTTATAATTTTAACTTTTAATGATAGATAAAAACTTAAATAACAATTTAAAGTTTTGCTTTGTTTCAAAAATTTTCTTTTGAGTACATTATAATATTACATTATCTATTTTAGCAAAAAAGAAATGAAATTGTAGCCATGAAATAAATTTAGCTTACTGCATTTACTATATTTTAAAAGAACAAAAGCAATAATTTATTTATTTGACTATTTTAATATGCTGAGGGACTTTAATAGAGTTTGAATTACTTCCAATGAAATTTTCTAACTTAGTTTATGGAGAACTTTTAAATTCATGTTTATTTTAAGACTTCTGAATTTTATATTTTAATTTTTATTACACACAATTCAATAATTTTTCCGTTTGGATCCAGTAGAGCTTACACTCTTGGCGCTAATAATTTCGGTTGGAGCTAAATTTCCTAAGACTTGGTAATCCTACTTTGATACGATAGATAAGATTAACTATTTCTGGAATTCTTATTTCTCTATTTTGTTTCGTCTTGGCGCTTTTTTTCAGTTTGTCACCAAGGCTGTAAGTTCTCCTAGGATTTTACCAATTTTTCATTTTTAGTTTTCTGGAAAAGCTTTGAAATTTATTTTCATTTCTAAATTATTAAATACACTATAATTTATCTTAATATTTACCGTTACATATTTTTGTTATAAAATGTTACCCAGAATAACTTTGAGTCGCATTTTTAAAAATCTTCATCATAAATGCTTTCTTCTAGGTGAAAAACGTATTTTGAATCATGAATTTTATATAAAGTTGATTTCAATTAAGAAATAATTTTTTAAAAGCTGATTTTTTATATGAACGTATGAATATTATAACAATATTTTAACATAATTACAATGTATAACATGCAATAATAAAAAGGATTTAGTATTTCATTCTTGGAATTGATAGTAACGAGATGCATTTTGATGCTTAAGTCAATTTCTGTACAATATAAATTTACATAATGTTTATATCATATCATTGTGATGTATTTATATTCTTTTTTTAAAAGGAGTCATGAAGAAGGGTATTATTTTGCCCAAAAGCGTTACAACACATTGTTCAATATTCATAATACATTGCACAGCATTGTTGAGTCTCATTTTTTTCTGATGATGATTTATTTTCTTCCCAAAATCTATGAACTGGGTAACTTATAGTTTACTATTACATAATAGTAGGATTCGCTTTCCAGAATAGAGAGTTACAAGCTGGAATCTAGCCATTGAGAAAAAAAATCAGAAATATATGTTATATTTTGTTCTTCCTACATGCATAGCCTTCAGAAGAATACATGGAAATTTTCCAAATGTCCTCAATTGTGGAAGCTGATCTGGCAACTGATTGATTAGCGCTCTTATGTTTTTTGTAGAAGCAGAATTTAAACACTTATTGATTTAGAATTCCACCGAGATTTTTAATGTTTGTGATACTTTAGAATACACTTTAAATTTTAAACCTTGTTATTATCTTCTTTCATTTGTTGAAAGTTACCGTAGGTAAACAAATAAATAAAATAGAACCTTCGTTGCAAAAGGGGAATAAGGTTCACTATCTATGAAATCTTTCTGGAAAGATTACCCAGCGGGCATTCAAATATCTTACCGAAATCATTAGTCGTCAATCTATTCGTTATTTAGTACCATCTATTTTATTTATCTATATTAAAAGTGCTATTAATACTATCTATATTAAAAATATGACTTAAAATCGATAATTAAAAAACAGTCCTTAGTTTGATTTTTGAAGAAGAAAGAAATATGGTGATTTCATTTGAAGGATATTTATAGAATCTGGTGGAACAGTTTTTGCAATACAGGAATATAAAAACAATTTATCTATTTTTAGAGGCTAATAAATTATATGTGTTCTTAAAAAATTATTTGAAAACTACAATTTTATAAGCTCCAAACTATTTGAAACTTTACTTTAATGCTTTCATGTTGTAAATATATGCATGCCCATATATATATACTCATAAATCTAAATAACTAAGATATTAAGCGTATTGAATAAAAGATATTTCAGATATAATTCACTTCAGCAAGCATGAATACC
>JAPDSC010109865.1:41353-53531 GCA_026290005.1 Latrodectus geometricus
CTCCTTTTTTTCCAGGTATGGTGGATATGAGCAAAAGCCTGAGTGATCCGAGGGTGGCCGAGAGCGCAGGTCGATACGTAATTCCGGTGATCCCCCTGCGGCAGGAGACGGCCGTGCCGCCGGAGCAGCTGGCCAAGGTAAGAACCATCCTCCACATCTTCCATCACTCTTCCGGATAATCGATCTTCCAGCGATGCCGGTCACGTTTTCCAATTTACGAAGGCATCTCTTCATCAACTTGTAAAGATTGCTTCTCGAACACCGCAAAAGGCGAAATCACTTTCGGAATTTGAAATTCAAATAACTAAAGTAGCATGCATTAAGTCATGTTTCCTACGTAATTTTTTTTTTTTTTGTAACATATAAAAAAAATATTTCTGCCATGATAGAATGGATTGTTTTATATAAAAAAGCGAAGTTTTTCTCTGAAATTTTATTCCAATCATCTTGTTTATTCTTCGATTTTTACAGATTCCTATATCAAGGGTGGCTTAGATAAAGTCATTACGATAAGTTTTCAGTTGCTTATTTTTGTCGAAATAAATCGTTAAACACAACTATCTGCTCCATAATCTTAAGCCTTTGATCACGTAAGGTTGTTGACATCTTAGATTGACCCTTTCCTGCAGCTCCAGTAGAGTAACATTGACCCCTACGGGATTTTCAATACCCATCGGTCCATTCAGCACATTAGTCTTTGTTTGAATTTAGGTATTGTACTCACTGCCTACCAACGCGCACCCGGCTACATTAACAATAATCTTTATTTTCAGGTAATCATAGGACTCCAACGTGCTTTTTGTTATGCCGCAGTCTACTAAAGAAGTAATAAACAGATCACTTGTACAATAAAATGCTTAGGCCGCGGTGGCCTGGTAGATTAGGACGTCATTCTCATTACCCGAAGGTTGTGAGTTCAAATCCCGGTTTAACTAAAGATCCTTCGTGTTCACTAAAGGCGGCTGGGACACATTAAATATATCGTGTTTTCAATGTCCTCCATATCAAATGATATCTCTGGGAGTGGTAAGTCATGTATTGGCGAGTTCTGCTTGGTCCCTGCTTCTAAATCACGAAAACTCTTACCCGGCTGCTTCTGTCTAACTGGTAGATAATGCGATAATTTTAAAATAACTCACAGGGTTAGGTACACTGGACCATGCTGGTGCAACACTAATAATAATAAATAAACCAGTTAAATGTAAAACACATGGCAGAATAATATCAAACTGGATATTAATTTTGAAATACAGCTTAACAACTGTAAGTAGAATGTTAAAACAAGTTAAAAATTAACAAATTTACACCAGTTGAAACAAATTTCATAGAACTACAAATGCAGATCCATAAAGGGACTTTTTAATTTTGAATTGCAGTAATTAGGAAGAGATAATTAATAGAAGATTGAACCAAGAAATGGATTCAAGATTATTAAATTAAACTAGTTGAGTGTAAAATTGAATTTTATGTTATCTTTCCAAAAAATTCCTTACCACTCTAATGCGATAACTTTATAATAACGATCAATTAGCGAATAAAAACAATGAATACTAAAAATTTTAGCTGGTTAATGTTTATTGAATTATGCAACTTATTCTATTGGTCATTAATACAAATAACATATAAAACAAATAATACAGTTCTTGCAAAAACTTGTTGATAGGTTAAATTTCTCCATCAATTCTATCCTATAGCTCCTGGCGCAATTGTTTGCTATTAATGAGTAAACCATTTTATAATTCTGATAAAATTTAAATAAAAATGGTGCAAAGCAGTGAAGTTACTATATATTCCGAATTAAATGTTAACCATCCATACTGTATAAACTGATAATATTAAAGTACATATTATTATTATTGCATATAAATTATTGCAAGTTTCAAAAACTAACCAACAGCACTTCGGAAACAGTTGCTAATTTTAACAAGTATTCGAAATTGCAGATATTTCCCCCCTTTATTAAATTATTTCATCATCAAAAATCATTTCATTAAACAATGTCATATGAGAAATTATTTTTATGCCCAAAATTTTCATCGGAAATTTCAAATTTTATTACTACTTAGAAATAAATTGGAAATATTTTTCCATTTTTATCATAGAAAAACAAACGTGGCATTTTATAAATTTATGGCACCCAAGATAATACTTTTCTGAAGAGTGCTAAAATAAAATATTTTATTTAATCATAACGAATGAACAATTAAAGGGACTCAAAAAATAATCCCACCAACTAGATTCATTTCACATGGCTGTTCTAAAGCTCTTATACAAATGTATAGAGTAGTTTTGATCTTAAAAAAGTGCTTCACTCATTGATCAAAGTGACAATAAGTTTTATAGAAACAATATAAATTTGCTTCACTTTCATAATTTTCTATAATAATCTCAATTTCCCATTTAGTGGGAATTTCATTAGTGACATATATGAGTTGATTAATTTCGAATATCATTAGTTTTCATACAAGATTAGTTTGTAATATATGATAATTAATCCATTGTGAACAATTAATTATTTCCTTTTCATAATATCTCCAGTGTGAAACACTTTTGCTATTTATTTATTTTATGGCTTCATTTTTTTCTTATACGACGACTTTTGTTTTAAATTTCCGTGGTAGTCACGGGTGATCGATATTGTACTTCTTGTGATCTTGTATGAAATTTTCTCGCTGTGATTTCTGAAAATTTTATCCCTGTTTATTGGTGGAATATTACGACATTCCTTACATAAGACGTCTTAATACAGAATCTTGTCTAATGAATCATCAAGTAACTTGAATCTGCTAAAGATCTTATGTCATATAAGATTGCTCAAAATTCCTTTTACTATCTTAAGTCCATATTTAATTTCACTGATTTCCCATATAAATAAGCAATTAATAAAAAATTGAATTAGTCTTAGAAATCACATGTTTTAGTTTTTTCTTTTGGCTTTGTAATTAATATACGTAGAGACAATATTTAATTTTACTAGACAAATATAATGTAGAACAGAGTTCAATAAGAAAATTTGGCTAAAAATATCATCAAACACCGCCAATAATGACCTAAGCATTGTTATCTTGCGTCTTTTTTAATTCGAATTATAAACTAAATTGGAATTTTCGCAACTCTATCCCCAAAACATGTTTATATCTATTTGTACAATGTCCTTTAAGCCATATTATCAAAAAGTTCCTGTTGTGCGTTATTATTATTATTTTTTTTTTATCAAAAGGGACAGTAAAATTATTTAATAAACTAACTCGTAAGTCTATGACACTACTTAAGTGACAGTTAAGCAGTCCAATAAACTCACCTTAGTTTAAAAAAAAATATTATTTTCTTATTCATTTAATATAACATTTATGCTTTTTCATATCATTTTAACTAGAAATGAACAGAAGCTTAGGATATTACACAGCTAAAACATAAATCTCCCTCTTCTCCACAGTATTTTATCACATGCTTTATTTGTAAGAAAGAATTTTTATTTGTTCTTTCGACGAACGATTTCATGAAAACTATTTGCACCATAAAAGAAATTGTTGGGAGTGCGCCAAATCATCAATAAAGTTGTTTCTGGACCCTAAAATTCTCCACTTGTCATCGAAAACTATTTATTTCCTCGCCATTTAGTAGCAAAAACAAATGATTATATCCTTGAAAATAACTTTACTGTGTTTTTGAGTGGAATTATTTGCAGTAATAGCTTGTTCAAAAGAATAGCTAAAAAAATAAATATAAGCCAGATATTATTTTTAGCAAACAAATGACTTCACGCTCAAATACAATGGAAATTACTAAAAACTCTTTGTAACTATATTGGAAAGTAATCTAACTGCTTTTTTTCAAACTAGGAATTTTTATCAGTAATTCATAGATTTTTTAGGATTGTAAAATATAATTAAAGGGATCCCGACTTTATTGTGCTTTTAAAAGTATCTCTAGGTTCGATTTTGTTTTTTATTCTATTTGCAGTTTATACTTTGAAATTATTGACCCCTTAGATATATCGATATGACTCTAGAACTTATCACAAACGATAGAAAAAAGGTCAAGAAAATTGATATTTAATTCAAATTAAACATTTTCCACTCAGAGAACCGGAAAATTCAATACGAATTTTAACTTCGCATCAATAATTCTTGACTTCAGGGATCTCAGCGAAGAGAAATCTCATCATTTACTCTGAAAAAAAGCGATACTAAGCGTATAATTTCAAGAAAAAAAAATTGTTGAGAAATAAAATATACTGATTTGAGTTAATAGATTCCTAAATAAAGAATATAAAGTTTTTATGAATTAAAATGATAGTTTGGTTCCAATAATATATTCTTCTTAAAAGGTAATTTATACACTCATTCTAAATTTTTATGATTCTTAAACGGTAAAAGTTTTTGATTTTCTTCTTGAAAATAATCTTAATTCTTATAATAGTATATAAATTTTTTTTAATTTATTAAATTTTGTTTCCTTTATTTATTTCAATTTATTTTCTTTGTTATCATTACTACCAATAGTGTCTTACAAAATTAATTTGATTACTTACTATTTATCATCAATTGAATTTAATGTCGTGGTTATGACAGTTTGATTAATATTGAAACAAAGTCAAGAGATTATATATTTGATTTAATCCTTTTCATTGAAAGATTTGTTACTTTGTATATGTCAATGAAAAAGATTAGTAACTAAAGAGATTTGTTATTGAAAAGGAGCTAGTACATTAAATTTGCATAATTCCTGAATTATGTATGTAATTATGTAATGTGCTTCTTTCATTGGAGGTTAACAACTTACAGTACTTAAAAATACAGATTATTCGTAATAAGAAACACATGTTTCAAATTTCGCGTGAATTTGTTCAGTTTCTCTTAAAGTGTGTACCATAATCCTTTTACTTAATACCTTTCTTTTTCCTTAAGTAGGAATTGACAGTATTTTAATAGTGTATTTTTCCATTCGTATTGATAAGCAGCATGTGTTTCATATTCCACGTGAATCTCTTTATTGTTTTCTAAACTATATATATATATATTAACTTTTTACTGAACTCTTTCTCACCACCGTATGGAATAGTTGACAGAAATTTCATGGTATACTTAATAATTCTTAGTGATAAGAAACACGTGATCCAACTGTGGAACATTATAATGCTTTAACAAAGACGTTCTATTTTATACATATCGATTGATGTCAATAACTATTGGCTTAAAAATCGTTTTATTATTTATATATCAATGAATTTGCTTTCTATACTCAGAAATAAAGATATTTTTTTTTATATTTTTAGGTGCTAGCCGAAGTGATCCATGATATGGACTGGGAACGAGTGGCCATACTGCATGCCGACGACGAGTACAGCATCTTCGTCACCAAAGTTTTCAGTCAGATAGCAAAGTCTGGTCATCCATGCATCGCAGCCATCCGGTCTCTGCCTTCGTCGCCTAAAGAGAGCAAGGACTTTGACGAAAAGTCCTATCTGAAACTTGTGACATCTTTTGCCTCGAAGCTCACTGATAAGACGGGTGTTATCGTTATTGGTGAGTAATCGTTATTTATGAGAACTCTGTTTTTTCACCGATTAAATTTTGTGAATGAAACAAATAAGTGTAAATAAAATAAAATTAATTGTTTACGACGATTAAAATAATGTACGAAATTCAAGAACCAAATGTAAAATAAAGCCAATATAAATTATTGCTCCCAATATCAACGGACCTGTATCAAAATGCATTCGTGAACTATTCAAATCACTATAGATATTTCAAAAAATATATGCAACTAAAAATGAAATTCTTTAACAAACTATAAGTCATAGTTTTAGTAAAATATTCGAAAAAAATAATAATTAATAGTATCTTTTTTAAAAAAAAAAAACTAATAATACTAACATATCAATTGTGACACTAAAATTCAGTTAAAAATTATATAATCAATTGAAGTTTATTTAATATTTATTGAATTCTTTAAAAAATTATCAAATGTTAATTTTTTTATGCGTTAAGAGTACGTAAGTTAATCCCTTGCCTACCATTAAATGTTTACAGATTGAATAACCAAAAACACAGTGAAATAAAACAATAACTAATTAAAATTAAGACAGTTATCTATTCTTCATATTATAGAAATATGTTATCATTATGATGTTAAAACTCTTAAAAGTAAATCATTGCTTTCGTTCAGAATAAATCGTGCTGCCAAATGGATTTATCAAATTGCTGATAAACATTTGAAAATTCAAATTATTTTGTTTAAATAAAATGGATAAAAACAATGTTAAAAATAGAATGCAGTATATTCTGAAGAGATATCTAATAAATAAACACACACATTTATTACATATACATATTTTACTTTTAATGTATATCATATATATATATATATTTTATTTTAATATATTTTAGTCCAGATTCAACTGAATGTTAGCAAATTGTGACTGTACCAGATGTTGATTTATGTATTGATTCCCAGTTATACAGTGAAAACATTTTATATAACATATAAAGTATTTAATAAAATTTATGATAGTTGTCTTTTTAATAATAGATAAATGTAATGTTTAATAACTTCAATAAAAATAATTTTTTATAAAATATTTTTTTAAAATCACGAAAATATTCAAAATTTTAATTTGTAATGACATTATAAATTCAAACTATTAAATTAGGGAACTTTTAAGAACTAAGTTTGAATTTCAGTTCAATGTAAAAAAGTTAGTTTAATGAGTATAAAAAAATTGTACTGTTCCATTAAATTTTGCTACATTGTTTTCATGCTACTTTAAATTATATAATTCAGTAATGAATTATTTTTAGGATAAACTGACTTGTTTACAAAGACATATGAATTCCGAAACTCCAGAAAACCTCCTATGAAGAACGGCTTTTTTATTGACCAATTTTTCAATACTTTCTTTCCTCCGATTCTATGAGATAAGCCTAATCTTTCATTTTGGCGCTTTTTGAAAAAGTTAAAATAAAACATGCATTGCAATTTTTCATGCTGAACAACGCTCTTATAAAAGATGAATGTGTTAAGATTTCAGAAAAAAAATAGCACTAGAAATAACTCATACCTTTAAAAGAGCAAATATTTTTGCTCTATAATAAAATGAAAAGTTGTGAGGATTTTAAGGATTTCAGTGATATAAAGCAATGAATAAAATGTAAAATTGTATTTTATATCTGGGTCTTTGTTTATATGCATGTGTCTTATTTCTTCAAAATTGAATTGTATATTTATAAATTAACAAAAAACATAATTTAAAATTTCATCTATTTTGGGTAAAAAACTACTACCAGAGATATTGAAATTGAAAAAAATGTTTTATAAAAAGCGTTAATTTTATTAATTTACAAAAACAAACAAAATTCTAGACCTTTTTTTTTTTTTTTTTTTTTTTTGCTGTGCATACATTTAAATTTGGCTGTTTATTATTAAGCAAATTTTCCTAATGTTATCATATTCTATAATTAATTAAAAAATTTTAATATACACAGGATAACGTATGGAAAAACGTTGCAAAAAAAGGATAATGCTTTTGCAATTTAGTCATCCATCACAATTTTTAAATGTCCACATTTTAGGCCTACTAATTGTGAAAAGTGTTGAACGAGATAGATATTTCATAAATTTAGATTATGTTATAAATAAATAGATTCAAACGGTGCTCAGACTTTTGTTCTACTTAATTGTCTTTTCAAACCAAATTTTTTTTTTATTATTTTTTTACTTGCTGCGATTATTTATAATGTAATCTAATTGTGCATGATAAACGACAAAACGCAGTTTAGCACATTCATACTCGTTTTTAACATGATATTTCACCAACGAATATAGTGCTATTTCGAGTTTTCTTTTTTTGGTATACCAAAGTATATCACAATTCAAACAGAATCCAGACTTCAATAAACAGCTAGTAAATTCTGTCACTTGATGTAAAATCTCTATTTTCAGCTGTTCATCTTCTTTGCTTGATATGGTGTTATGGATTCCACTGAATACACATGATCAGCCTATATGGATAAAGATTGTCTAACCCATTTGATTTATTTTGGAATAAGATATTTACTCTTGTTGACAAAATAAGTTATCTTTGCAGCCTAGGTGCGCTACTTATTCTGTCCGTTAAGTGGTTAAAAGGAAATGTAAATAACAGTATTTGCTATATAGACGGCGTATAGACAACCTTATCTTGATCGTATCTAACATTCCTTGATCGATGCACCAAACTTCAATTTTTTGACAACCTAATAGCATTCATTGAACTTCTTTCCCATTGCACACATTCAAGTCAACCGGTAATCCCTGTCATTCTTCGGTAAATCGCGTTTTCTTAATATTTCCAAACCACATTTTCATAACTGAAAATTTGGTTTCAAAATATTCATTAAATTCAGTACATATTTTCATGAATGAAAATTCAAACAATTGAACTTTATGATGTAAGAACTAGAAATAAAAGCTTCAGTGAAACTATGATTTTGATATTTATTTCCTTTCTTTGATTTTTGTCTTCATAAATAAGGCAAATGTAAATAATTGCATCTTATAATGTAAAAAGCAAAACAGAAACTTTAGTGAAAACGCGATTTTGACATTTGTCATTTCTTTGAATTTTAATTTCATAAATGTTGATTTTCTTAATAAATGAAACTTTCTTTGTTTTCCAAGTCCATGCTTTAAATCATGAAAATTTTATTTGATAATTGTTATCAGTGTAAATATATTTTGATAATTTTCATTAAAACCATGGACTTGCTTAATATTTTTGATTAGTGTACTCTCATATCTGAAAGGGATTGTAAGATTAATATTATTTAACTAACGACGCATTTCGGATAATACAGAGAAAAATTCTGCAAAATAAAACGATGTTCTTTCTTAGCTTAAAATTTAGCAACTATTCATCGAAAATTATAAGAATAATTTCGCCGAAAACATAGAATTCTTAAAGCAAAAAAGAATTTCGTAAAAAATAGTTTATTTCCAGTGAATAGGAAATGTTTGATTTGTTTGTTCTTCTATATGGTCTTTATTGCTAAATTGGATCAGAAAGTATGGTGTACTGCATATTTGAACCACTATAAGAATCCACGCATATGGCGAAATTCAAACCCATGAAACGTTGGCTACTGCTTTGAACATTCATCTGACAGGTCATCATGAAAAATAACAAAAAATATCTTAATTAATACCATTTTTACAGTTAAATTGATTACATAAGCAGTTCTTTAAAAATAATATCATTTAATTTTAATATTTCCTTTTTTTAATATGCATATTATTGATAATTATTTAAATTTTTTGGATGCTTTGCTTAGTTTATTTTTTCTTTTTTGCATATATAAAACGCATTTTATATATTATTTTTACCTTTAGTTAAATTTTGATATTATAAAATGGCATACTATTCATAGAGTCTGCGGTTGTTCAGGCAAAAATAACTGTTACTTTTACATATTAAAGTAAATTCATTTTATCTTCTTTAATATAATATTATATTTATCTTCAAAAATGAAAATTAGTCCCATTGATCTTTTGTTATATGTTGACTTTTTGCTCACTAGAGCATATCCGACTGTATAAGTTACAGTTTAAAATGGATCCTTAACTGCAACAAATGCCCATGCTCAATGTAGGAAGCAAAAGCATGAAATGTTGAGCAAAAAATGTTGACTACTCTCTCTCATCTGCTTGATTGACATTGTTTCTTTATCAGCCTTTCATAGTCCATTATTTTCAGTACTTTCGTAATTCTTTACTGATGAAATGAATTAGTTCATATTACAGCATCATAGACACGTGTGTTTAAATTTCAAAGAATATAAAAATATAAACTAAAATTTTCTACTAAACCTGAATGATTATTATCTTCTCATTTTAAAGGAACACCATTTAATTCCCTAGCTGGAAAAAAATATACGAATCAAAGTCATAATCATCGGAAAAAACATCTGTTTCTACTCCAAAGAGTTCTGAGATTCCTAATCACGTGGCGAAGAGGAGAAAAGAATAGTATTGAGTCTCTTGCGTGCTCGAGTGAAAAGATGTATTGCTGCAGGGGGTAGGGGATCACACGTACGCTCTATCTGTTCCCTAACACTTAATGAGAACGAACTACGCCCCCGCAGATTGCATCCAGCAATCCATTTCCGGCTCTGTCACTTCTTCTAAGAAATCTTTTTATTTCCATCGTACCATCACAAAGAGTATGACGTATTTTTTCGGTGCATTACTTTCGTAGGAAATGAGATTTATATGAACCGTGTTATATTGAGTTAGAAATAAGTATTAAGTCAAAACAGCATGATGTCAGTTTCGTATACATACATAATACATATATACATGCATGCATACATATATATATATATATATATATATATATATATATATAATAACACACTTTGTTGTATTTTTTGTTAGTCAAAATAGGTCATTAAATTACTAGTAACGATTGCGTCACTTTATTTAGTTCTTTATTTTTAATTTTTTTGTAACTTTATTTTTACTGTAGAACCAGATCATTGTAAAAATTGTCTTCAAACCACCGAGTATCATCATTTTTTAGATAATTTTAGTAAAAAAAAAAAATCACTCTGACCAAGTGGTATGGCCATATTCTTCGGAATGAAAGTCCCAGGTTCAATCCTACTACTATTAAATAACAGAAGCTGAATTATTCATTTCTGGGTACATATTTATCAGGATGGATATTTGAGTTTTTTTTTATGCTTTTCTAGCTTATAACTCGTGTCTGCATCTCAATATTTATGAGAAATTCAGTGTGCGTGGAATATATTCAGAAAATTTTCTGCTAATGGTTTTGCGTTATACGATGATTCTGTTAAGTCATAAATGAGTCTACCATTTTTATTTGTTTCACAGGGCAAGATGAAATGTTCAAGTTGGTACTGAAGTCTCTGGGAGAGTCGCAGAACGTTTTGTCTCGTCTCCAGTGGCTGTTTTCTTGGATGCCATCGTTCTCCAACCTCCAGGAACTTGCGAAGAATCTGAAAAGCAAGCAAATCTTTTCTCTATCGCCTTATCCTAGCCAAATCACCGAATTCGAGGATTATTGGCGCAGGCTGGCTGACACAGCAACGATCCAAGATCCCAACGACCGTTTCTTCTTGGAATATGCCATGCAGAACAAGAATTGCAGAATGGCAGGCTTCCGAAGCACGGCCTTCAACAGGATGGTGGTGTGCGAGAATATGGTTCTGAGGGAAACCGTCACAGATGTCCTAATGAGAACAGCTAGGTAAGATCTCATTCTACAGTTACATTCAATGGCATGTGATTATCAAAAAATGTGAGCTTTACATCCCGATTATAAAATTATAATTAGAGCTTAATGTATAATAAAATGCATTCCATAAATACCATCTGACAGGGAGTTATTCGATATTAATTTTATTCTGTAATTAAGAAATGGTATTTATTTAGCATAAATGTCTTATTAAAGCACAATGGAAAGACGATTACAAAATTGAAATTCTTTCTTTAGTACATTCCGCCTGATCTAAATCTATACATAAAATCCCTTTTAATTATTTCTCATAAAATATAAGGAAGAACTTATAGTCAAAATACTTCATCAAATTTAATTAAATGGTTTTCTATGTCTGATTGACGTTAAAAAATAGTCTAATAAATTGTAAATTCTGATGCTATAATTTGGCATCTTGTCTAGCAGAGGGGAAAACAAATAAATGTAAAGCAAATCAAGATTATAAATTTCTAATGTTAATACTAAAATGCTTAAACGCCAAAAATTCATGATTATCATGATTTCTCAATAATTTTCAGTAATGAATAAGCTTAAATACATTTAACATGTCATACTCTAATTTAAAATGACATTCAAGTGTTCAACATTCGAAAATTAAATCAAAAGTATAATAAATTGATTTAAAGTGATCTGTACAAAAGAAGGGGAAAGTTAAGGAAATATTTTCTTCAACAATTGTAAAATAAATGTGACTATTTTGCACAATGTTTAGTTGTTTTTGTTGTGATTCTATAGTAACGTTTTATATATAACAGCGAATTCAACCGAAATTTACAATTTTAAATGGATCCCAAGCTGTTACAAACATCCAAATCAAAGATACCACAAACTGTAAATTTGACTCCAGAGGACTAAGTCCTTAAGGGTCCTATATATATATATATATATATATATATA
>JAPDSC010109877.1:10635-23745 GCA_026290005.1 Latrodectus geometricus
ATATGTATATATATAACTTATAAAATTAATATTTACAAATATTCTATTGCTTGTAACATAAGCTTTTACAATCAATACGTTCTATTGGTCACTAAAAGATCATAGCTGTAAGTTAGTGTTTTTAGTGCGAGAACAAAAGCTCGTGAAGTAATACTAGAATGATCGAAGAATTTTTTAAGAGGAAGGAAATATAAAAAATCTCCAACTTCGAAGAAGGACGTGTCATGTGCCTCAATGAAGCGGTTTGTTAAATATACACGAATGAATGATTACGTCTAAGGATGGTGTTATGGTGGTGCTTTATTGATAAAAATGTATCATCATTTCACTTACATTACTAACGTTTCTTTATATATCACTGTAAAGAACATCATCACTATATCAGTTACATGAAAATTACGTGGTTGATGCAATTATTAAATCGCATAAATATTAATCAATAATTTATCATTTATAAATACATTTTTAGGAAAAAAACTTAAAAAACGAGTCATTCCTAGTAGACAGAAATTGGAAAACTTGATTCCCTTTTCGATCGTGATCATGATCCTGATTTTGATCATGACAAGAATAGAATATACATAAAAAACGCGTTTGATTAAGTGAATTAGTACGACTAGTACTATCGAGGCTACAGTGAATCTGTAATTGTAATTGTTATCTGTAATTTGTCACTATGTAATATGTAAAATTCTATTTCAGTTATTACATATAGTGATAAAGACTAAGGTAACTGAGCTACTTAGTTGTGAATTACAACTTGATAAAAACAGAATATTTATTTATAAAAACAGCACAGAATTAAATTTATTTATTCAATATTAAATGAAAGGATTTTCTTACAAATCTGTATCCATAAAAACACAATAGAAATAGAGATTGATGGGAATTTTGCAAAAAAATCCCATCAATATAAGTTGGTTAATTAGATTTATAGGACTATTTTCGTGAATAAAATTACCACAAACATACAATTATGCTCTTATTTGATTGATAATTTTTAACATTTTCTATTAAATTGAAAATGCTTATTATAAATACTAAACTGGAAAATACAACTTTTGTGTGAATAACTAAATATTGTTTTCTTACGATTATACGTTATAAGGAGAAAAATTGTAAATGCGAAATTTTTCATTAACAGAAAAGTGTTATTAAATTTGAAAAAAACAGAGCTTCAAGCAGTTTCATGAATTGTGTTAAAAAAAATTATTTCATTTTTTATCTTGGAAAAGAAAGCAAATAAATTAAAAAGTAATACGATTTTTATTGCGCTATTAAGTATTTTTTAATTATATTTAAGGAAAGATTTCTTAGATTGAGTTAATTACGCACTATCTTCCTGAAACATACCAAATAATTCAATCGGGTTAAGTAATTTGTTGCATTTTGATTGAGCCGTATCCAAAATTACCATTTTCTGAAACATCTCTAACCGATTTTCATGAGATTGAACGTTATTATATTGAAGGAAAAAACATAGGCCACTGAGTAAAACGAATAATTAGATTAAGAGTAATGCCTATGTACAAAATACCCGCATATGCATGTTAGAAGAGCTCTTTGTACATCCTAGGGCATTTCTAGGATGAAAAATTGCACATTATTAGGACTTCTTAAATGATATAAAAGAGCATTGAAGCATATGTTAATACATTACATTGTTCAGAAAGGGTATCAATATATCGTTTTATTAACTAATTTACACGCATAGTTGACAAACTTTTCCCTGAGAGTTGTGAATCCCCCTCTTTCAAAGTGAAGAAGAAGAATTTTTTATAATAAATTATGTCTTTTTAATTCTCCATATTTATATTCCAAATTCAATTAAAGGTTTCATTAATCACCTTTTAATTGCCTATTTTTTTCTGAAATGTGTATTTTATACTTATTTTTATAATCTTCACCGTAGGACTTTGATCGCGAGCATTTAAGAATAAATTGTTTTTTATTCACATTTTAAAATGATTTAAAGACTCCTTTTTCATTTTAAAACCTTTAAAATTCAATTCAACTTTGAGTTTCAAAAATTCAATTCAACAACAAAAAAATTTAGAGTTCACATTATTTCTAATTAAAAAGGCTTCCTATATCTTTGAACTCAACTCACTGATTGGTTGATGAACCAGATCACGTACGATCTTATGCAATTCCTAAATACTATCATTCATTCTCAGAAGCTCAAGTAACTCTTTTCTGGCCACCGATGTGTAATAGGCTTCATTTATTCGATAAACCTGTTTGACAGGTGCCCCTGCTTAGAATGTTAATGTGGTTGTACTATCTTTACATTCGCAGCAGATAGCGGGGTAAGGACGATGAAAGTGTTGACCTCTGTGAGGAAACAGTCTTTTCATTATAAGTAACGTGTTAACCATATTTACTCATTTTTTTATGACAAGCTGCATACTGTCAGTTTACGGTTTTGTTAGTTTTGTGTCTGCGTACTTATTTTCCGGGAATATTTGAATAACGTTACAAAATTTGCGTAAAAATGAAAAGGCTCTCTTGTTTTCCACGAGAAATTTTAAAAATAGGACCTTAATTAGTAGGAAATATTACATTGCATTTACCATAGTTGTTCATAAACTATTAAAACATGCATATTTTTAAATAAATTTCAAATAATTCTACCATCAATTTAAAAAATCTTCTCATAGCAATTAAATTTTTTTTTAAGATAACTTAAATTATTCAAAATTCAGGGTTGTAGTTATTTATACTTAATAGAAATGGGTTGATGCAGTTCATATTTTAAGAAGTTTTTGGACAATTTTAAGATAAAAATAAATTTTTAGATAAAGAATATAATTATAAAAATATAGATTTAATCTCCAAATATGCAATTATTAATTAAAAAATTCCAACTTAAGTGTTTCTTAATTTTTTTTATCTTCTATTTAAAAGCTGTTTAGTTTTAAATTCAATCTTATAAACTTTCAGAATTAACTCCTATAAGAAAATACAATATTGTATAGATGAGAATAATCTGATTGCGGGAAACTGCTATCTTGGCTGAAATCATAGCCTTAAAGATGAATTTTTTTATTAAATGAAATAAATAAATTTGTAGCATAGATGTTGAGTCCTTTGAATTTCATTTGTATCACACTTTTATGAATTAAAATAGTGTAGAGGATTGCTCTATATATTCCAGCCATCAAAAGTTTTTTATTCTTGTTTTATTTAAAAACTAATAAAATGAAATAAATATTTTGATATTTAAAATTTCCTTTTTTTTAATTTACTCAAAAAATTGAAAACCAAAAATTTCACAACAATCGAGAAAACTCTCTGAAATTCGAGCAGGAATTCAAATCAATTTTGATTTCTTTTCAATCGAATTAAAAATGTTACAAAGTCTATAATAATAAGACTATGCTTATTATTAGAGACTTTGTAACATTAATATGCTAAGATTTTTAGATAAATAGAGATTTTGAAGCAAACATTGTTAATTGTTCTTTTGTGATTTTTATAAACACAAATGTACACTGTTGTAAAAATTTTAAAATGTAATAAATTTCTGACAACAAAATTAAACTGTAATTGAATTAAGATATAAAAAATATTTTATCTTAATATGTCTTACAGTTTAAACTATATTTTTTTACTTAACTAATTACTTAACTTAACTTAATTTTTTACTTAATTTTTTTTATTTTTTAATTACTTAAAAATACATTGTTCTTTATTTAAATATTTTTCGATTTAATTTTTAATTTTAATAGTTAATAAAATTTTTATGTTAACTATTTCAAACTGAAAATGATTTTTTAATTTAAAAATTTAATAATTTTCCACGTATAGGTGGAGTATAACTTATATTTCATAATAAAATTTCATTTTTTTTATTTATAGTTCATTACATTGTTTTATTTACAGTTGGCAAAAATTTTCCGAGCATATTTTGATAAAGGTCCTAATAATTCACAATCGAATAAAAGAAATAGAAATATTTTTATATGAAATTTTTAACTCAAAAGAAAATGAAAACATAAAAGAATCTTAATATATTTGATTAAAATTTAATTTAATGAATGAATTAGCTGGAATTTTTATTAAATTTAAATCAATTTTTATACAAATATTCATCAAGATTCATTGAAACAGTATCAGACCAATCACATATATTTTCAATTAATCTCAATTATATTTTAAAATAATGTCATTTTAAAAGTCTATGTAATTGGATAAAAAAAATTTTTTAAATGAAATGTAGATTAAAAAGTAGCATTATTTAAAAATTAAAATCAACAAAAAACAAATTAATAAGGAATAAAAAATATTTTCAACTATCCATTATAATAAAATTCCGATACATTACTAAAAAGTAAATATCTTATGCTCTCTACAAAACAATTCATTTCTTAAATTATAAAATATATTAGCAAAAATAATTTATGTATTAAAATAATACCATACTAAAAAAAATTATCATATTTTCTACATAGTTATAAAACGGATTAAATTATACTTCAATAAAATGAAATTAATTACCTTTGCTAATTTGGATTAAAATCTAGTTTATGCATTACTTAAACAAAAAGAAGTTTAACTTGTATGGCTATATTCCTTAATGATAACTAAGTTTACAAAAGTTTTCTCACTGTTTATTTGCTTTTAATAAAAATCAAATAAAGCTTTAATAATTTTATTGTTTATAAATCATATTTCGTAAGCAATATTTATTTTTATTTTTCAAAATTAATTACATTACAAATTATACAATTACAGACAGCTTTATAAATAATTTTTTACTTGAATAAAAAGGTATTGACACAATTTGACAGCATAAAATTTCAATCAAGGACTGAAAAGTATAAATAATTGAAGAAAACCATTTTAGCGGTAATTTAATTCACCAAGTGACAGGTGTGAATGACAAGTGTATTTTATGCTCCTTAAGTTCGATAATACTTGATAAAAACTATTCAAATCTATATTGAAATCTGGGTAAAGGAATCTGTGTGTGTTCATGTATTTGAGCTATCATTAACAAGTTTGGGAGCTCTCTCAATCTATAAGATCTATCAATCAAGAAACGTAAACCTATCAATCAAGAAACGTCTAAGAATAAATTTGTGTATCATACTTTGTCATAAATATAAATTCTCTCATTATGACAATTATAATTTTATTTGAAATTTTTTTGCTATTTATTCTTCAAATATATTTTATAAAAAGCACAAATCAAATTAGAAAAATGAAATAAATTTGGTTAAACCATTATGAATGTTTTTTTGTTAATGTGCTTTTTACACCAGTTTCATCTATTAAAATACTTCATGCAACAAAAAAATAATGCACAAGATTTAAAATGTAATTTTCCAGTCAGATAAACTAATAATGTGGAAATGTTATTTGATTTATTAATTTTTTTAAGCGTAAGCAATTCATTTTAAATGTTTATTTCATAACTACACAAGTATAACAAAAGTATTATTTTAATTGGTTGAATTTTATGCATCATAATTTAATACAATACATCATAATTTAATACAATAAATTTAATAGAATATACTTGCATTTAATACAATTAGTATTTAATTTTACTATAAATTGTTTAAAAAAACTAATTAAATGAACTATGTGAACACTATTTTTAATAAATTTCTAATTATATTTCGAACTAAACGTCTACAAGTACAACAAATATATTTATAGAACTATTAATATATTCGGATAAGGGAAAGAATACCGATATTGACCAATATATAAAAATACTGAGGAAATTTATATACGACTGTTTATACTTAAAAAAAACAATTATACATTAGTTTTTCCCCCCTTTTTTCAGCAAATTTTTCAAAATTTGTGTATATTACAAATTTATTTTTCATTAAATCATAATCTTAACTAAATTCTATCATCAAACTCAAAAATATTATATATTATAATACGTTCAGGAGATATTTTAATTATTATTTTTTTTTTTACTAAATATCTATAAAAGTATTTATCCCTTATAGAGCTAACAATTTGTAGTAATTATGGATAAATTTTATAAATTCTGACTATACATTTATTTTACTGATAAGTAATTTTATAATTTGTTTTAAAAAATATGTATTCATCTGTAAAGGTAAAGAAAATAATTACATTCTTATATCCTTCATAAAAAGTAATAATTAATTGTTATAATTGTTATATAATACTTGTAGCAATGCAAAAACCAGTGTGTCATAAATAAAAGTCTCATTATCATTGTGTCATATTCTAATCTGCAAAAGTATTAATTTTGTCATTTGATAACTGTTCAAAGTGATAGCACTATATTCTAACATTAAATAACTCAATGTCAATCTATAATAACTCATGTGATATTTATTATATTTCTAATTTTTAAATCTCATTAAAAATAACCATACATTTAAAAGCAAAGAAACTGCTCAGACTTGTTAAATTAGTTACTAAAATTTCATATTTTCTTATAATAATTATATGCGGAAGTAGATATCAACTATCATTACTTAAAAATAATACTCGTCAGTAAATATTTTAAACTCTATAACCATATATAAGAAGTTTGCCGTAGCTCTTTTCAACCATACAAATTGCATTCAGGAAATCAGTAATTTATATGGTATACATTTATTTTTTTACATGCCAATTTTTTTTTTTAATAATCAAGACTTGTTGAAAATATTTGTTGCAACAAAATAATTTGTGGACTCCAATTTTTTTAACTCTAGTATCTAAGAAGTAAAGATATGAATATATTGCACACACATCACTCTAATCATTTTCAAATTTTTATTTTCTACTGCATTTTAATAACCTTTCATATCATTATCCTCATTTCTTCTCACATAACATTTTATTTTAATTTTGTGTCAATTCTTTTAGGAATAAGTAAACACTCGATATTTGCTCCCGTTACATTAACCAATTACAGGTTAAGAATCATTCTAACCAACCAACCTAGCTCGTTTTTAATCCTAGATAACTCGAGGGGAGTATGCTTCTTAAAATGAGTACTCCATAGTAAAATAATTTCCTTAACTGTGAGGAGAATTATAATGGTTTAATTTTGCGAGACACAGTCTTCGAACTTTAATCATTAAATTTATAAATACAATGAATAAAAATAATAATTTTTTTAACACATCTGTCTCGAGGTTATAAACTCTAAAATGCCTAGAATTTTACTTGAGCCGTATTTATTGGTAAAATCATATTTTTCGTTTCCAATATTTTCTATTTTATTTAATTCTATGCTATTTGTAGCATAACAGAATCTTAAATTGTATGTCACCCAATTAGTTATATGTGTAATTATATAGATGAGTGTCGACATATACAATTTACATCCAACCATATTTATTTCTAGTCAACCTGTAATTCTTTAAAAACAACGAAATATAAAAAAGTATTTAAGCATTTTTTTTAAGTTTTTATGCTAATTATATTATTACAAATGTTTACCTCATTATCTCTTTATTAACTTAAAACAGAAGGCTTTTACATGATAAATTTCGTAACCCATTTAGTAATGATATTCCTTAAAGAATTTTAAATTTATAAATTCTATGGTTTGTGTAATTCCAGAATTAGTATTACAATTTAAAAAAATTAATAACACATAAGACTATGTATAGTCAAAACAAATAAAAATTAATTGAAAAAATTCATTGAGGAATGAATGAAATATTGAAAAAATGAAAAAAATTTTAACTAGTTAAAAAATGATGCTTTAAAGAAAGAAAGAAATCTAAATAACCAATTTGTTTATATTATTTACTTTGACTAAAAATAGCTAAGATTGTGTGCAACCAATTAATATTTTTACAATCATTCAAGTCTTTGTTAAACAGGTGACAAGCATATTATAAAGATTCAGACTACATTTACATTATTCAAATTAAAAAAAATTTAGAACCGTTGATACTTTTGATTAACAAAAAAGAATCTATTAAAAATTTAATTTTTAGCTTACAAAAACTTGTTAATTAAAAATTTTTCTAAATAATAACTTTAATATCATTACTAGATTAATTTTAATCACATATTTTATAAATAGACTATTTAAGCTAACAGAATACTAGGATGTTAACTAAAGCAAACATTTGCTTCATAAACTTTTATTTAGTTCGAAAAAAGAGGACAAATGAAATTAAGGAAAATAAAGAATAGTCGTCCTTGAAACTAATTTAACTATCTAAATATAAGGAAAGTTGTTTTAAAAAGGTAGAAATATCAATATTTTCTAACTATTTTCAACTATTTTAACATAAATAGTTGGAAAAAACTATTTAGCATAAATTTATACTTGAGCTATTAAAAAGTTGTTAAACCATTTAAAAGCCAAAGAAATTTCAGTAAAATTATAAATATGTGGATAAATCTTAACTGAAATGACTATTCAAAGCCCACCTGTTCTTGTAAGGTGGTTAATAACTATTTAATAAAGTTATTCTTTAAAGAACTTTTGATTGGCAGCTGAACTTTTAACATTTTAACCTTTAATTAACAGCTCGTAAACCTGATTTCAAGCTCGAAATGTATATTTTTAATGGTTTAGAATCCGCTTTAAATTTTAACTCCTGCTTCAATCAGTCCAATTCTGCAAGAATTACGTAGTAAAAGATAATAAACCTAATCTTAACTTACTTCTACTTCGACTTACAAAAGTCATTCCAATCAACCAATGATCCATAAAATTAAAAAAAAAGTAATGAAGATGGATTACAGAAATTTTATTATTTTGTTTCAAGTTAAATCTATATATTAACAAATGAGAAGCCCCAAAGCCTTGTGATTGATATTGTTCTATATACTTTTCCAAATAAATATTGTAGTACTTTTATATTATTTGTTATGGTAGTTTTTAAGTAACATCATTTTAGCTGTCGTTTTATAATTTTTGTAAAATTTCATTTATACAATAGAGAAAGAAATTTGAAAATTTGAACTCGAGAAATTATTTTTTATTTATTCTCTCTCTCTCTCCCTCTCTCTCTACTTGTACATGAACACATATTAGGTTGGGGGAAAAGTAATCGATCATTTTTTCGAAAGACGTCTGTAGTGATCGATATCTCTTGAGGTATCTATCAAACAATTTCAGATTTATGCTCGTTGGAAAGGTGACATTTGACACTAAAATATCCTCTTGCTGTTTTTTGTTTGATTAATTCAGTTACGAGTACAAGGTTTTAAAAATGGAAGACAACAAACAGAAAATTCGGTACATTTTCGTTTTTCTCTTGTAACGGCGAAAAAGATAGCCGGGTGGCTAAAATTGTGAAAGGTGTTTATCGTCCTATATAAGACTGCAACAACCAGTTACGTACAATTTTTGTTTCGTCGATTCCGTTCGGGTATTTTTGATGTTAGAGATGCACCTCGCATGTGGATACAGCATCGTCGAAAATGTCTATAAAATATCAAAAATGATCGAAGTTAACCGCACATCAGCAGTCGTAACACGCAAGACCTAAAAATCTACATGAAAGCTATTTTAAACCTTTTTACAAAGTGAATCCAAAAGAAGTTACATAAAGTTCACGTAAAAATAATGGATTTCTTTTTCCCCAAACTAATATAATATCAACATATATAATATGTTCATGTAGAAAATTATATCCATATTTTATACATTTTTTTTTCTCTAAAATTCAACAAGCAAATGAATAAATAAAGAAAATGAAATTAATTATATTTTTTGTAAAAACAGGAAAAGGTCATTTGTTTTTGAAGGGCGTCGCCAAAATTTGTCTTCAATTATTTAAAAAATAAGAAATTTGAATCAAACTATTTTTTTCATATTCTTAGATTTTCCTTGTGTGTGTGGAACGCCTATTATTAAAGAAACAGCCTATTGTAGAACTTCTAAAAATGTTTGAGCTTAATAATATACAAAACTTTATAAAAAACAATTTCTAATTTTTTTACAACAATTAAACAATCTTTTAGTTTTTTATAATAAATTTAAAAGGATTCATATATGCTGTAGCTTATTTCAGATAAATAAATACTAAAATGTAATAAATTGAAGAAATAGAACCAAATAGTATATTTATTAAGCAAAAGTTATAAAATAAATTTGAATCTAATATGAGTCAAATATATATAACTCAGCATTTTATTTTATTTAAGATTCTTTTATTTAAGAAGATTTTATTTACGAATATATTTAAGATTTAATAAAGAAATGATTCTTAGTTTAATTTATTAATAAATATTCCTCTCTTAAAAAAATCAGTATTTATATTATAAAATAAAATGAGGAAAGAAATATTTTTAGAGATTGTTTTTGATGGAATTAGAATTTAAATCTTATTTTCATAAATACTGGTGTAATTCAAAATAAGTTATTTTTAAAGTTTTGATATTTAAAAATACTTTGTTTTCCAAAACATTTACTTTAAAATTACACCTAAATTGTAAAATGAATTTTTGAGACTATATCATGGAAAAGAATTGAAATCAAATGCCTTTAATGAAATATGACTCTTTCTTTCATGTCGAAACATTTCAAACTACTCGCCATTTAATTCAAGTAGTATGTGAAATATATGTAAAAGAGCGGTATGAAGTATATTTTCTTTAATTGTTGATTTCATAAACCTTGATAATTCTGTTTTTCCAGGTATTCAAACTAACGGACAAAATCATTTTCAATTTTCGCAGTTCTGGCGTTTAATTTTCGTTATCATTCATAGAGTATAAAACCATCACAGTTTTTTATTAATAATAATTTTTTCTTCTTCTATTTAGTGTAAAATGGAGTTTTCATTATTTGTCTCTATTTTTGGAAGAAATTTTCCTTTGAGTTTGTGAAATGTTTCAACAGTCTTAGTTAAAATAAAAATTGTCTTTTCATGTTTAAAAAAATCACTTTTCTATGATAGTATTCTATAGCATGCTTGATACTTTAGTGTGCAATGCGTTCGTTCTTTGGACTTCACATTACAGATAATGAAACAAAAACAAATTAATTAAACGAAGGCTATTTTTAAAAGAACTAGGGGAGTCTTTTATTTTTCCATACTTTCAAACAATGCCGCACTTACCAATAAGAGAGAACTCAATAAAAATAGTGAAACATATATAAATAAAAAGGAAAAAATCATTATCAGGATCCGAAGTGAGTAATTCACTTTGTGTTAAACACCAAGCTCTGCCCACCAAGGAATGACAAAAAACTGATATTATGGTACAAGTGTATGAATGACATTTGCAAATGTTGAGTAATATATTACTGCTCATATAAATAAAGATAAGTTTTGTTTTTATAGATACTTTATAGTATTAGATCAATTTTAAAATTTACATTACTATTGTTTAAACAATTTCTTAAATGTCATCTGACGTTTATACCAAGAAAGTTTAGTTCTTTGAATAGTCATAATCGAAGTTTAGTTTTCTGAAGGGTAATATTGACCCAAATAATTTGTGGAATAAATATGAACAGAATAGCAGTATTAAAGAAGGCAGTTTATAGTTTTGTATTATTACCAGATAATTGTAAAGACATAAGAGTGCTACTCGTGATTGTTTGAATTTTAGATCAACGCAATAATATTTTGAGACATGTTGGAAATTGATGATGAAATTTATTATAAGGTTTTAACATTAACGTAATCTCAAAGCTAATTCTTCTAAATGACTGTCAATCAGATTTATTAAAAATATTATGCATTGTTGATTATATATGTTTAAACACACAAAATTCCAGAATTTATTTTAAAAAAATTGCTTAAAAATTTCATGTTTATTAAATTTATTAAGCACTTTAAGAGATATCATCTAAAAGGAGGTAAGAAATTTAATACATAATTTATAATGAGGAAAAAAAGATTAAAACATAACTCGCTTTGTTCATCTAAAAGGGAAAAATAAAAACTATCAGTATATTGGCTTGAGGTATATGAATTATCTGTACATTCAATAATTCTGTGTTTTATCTTATTCAGTATATTATATGTTTCATAACTTGTTTGTTATTTCCTCAAAAATGATTAATCAAAAGTATCTAATTGTTTCCTTACATGTGATTTGCTTTGTTCTGAAGAATGGTTACAATAAAAAAAAGTACTAAATTATTTTCTGGAATAATAATAATTTTCCAATAATAATATTATAAATGTAAATAATAAAGTATAAAATTTTCATTGCAGAGAAAGAAATCAAATAAATTTATTTAAAAGAATTTTTCTTATTCAGTTGAGCCTCAAATTCATTTCGAAGACTGGACACAGTACTGCAAAATGAAGAAGACAAAAACAATAATGAGAATTACCACAGTAGGAGTTAAAAAAAATAATAAATGTCAATTCTATTAAATAAAAAGCAAAAGCTTTGTATGCTTTTAAATAAATGTCAGCCTATGCTGACTACGGATACAGCCACGAATTATCTAACGTAATTCAAGATTCTGTATTCCAAGTAAACGTTTCTCTAATCATTGACCAGAGTGATACAGGTATATCTCAGAAATAACTTGACTGCGGTAATAATATATTTTTGTAGATTAAAGAGAAATTTTAAATATATTTCTTGTGTTACATAGCTCTCATTTTATGGCCACAGTCAAAATCTAAAACCAAGGAAAGAGAAAGAGTTGCTCAATATATAAGATATGCATAATAAGAAGTAAGAAAATAAAATCTAAAATAAGCATATAAAATTTGGTTATGATTAGCATGTAATGCATAAAAATTTATATTGTTTTCAAATTTAAATCTGAAGACCGTGGTGTTGCAAACAGAAGCATAATTTGTCCCAAGATACATTGCCTTGTTAATCAGATATCTACTTTGACTGTTCAGTGCATCTTTGCAAACACAAACTCATGTGAATTAAATTAAAAGCTTTTTGAAACAATCAGTATATCAATCCCAATGTTATAATTGACTTTCTTCAATTTCTTGATTAATTCCAACTTGATTTTGATTGACGATTGTTGATGCTAAATTGTATTTATTGCAATATGTTTGTGAATATATTAATGCTCTATCAGTGTGTGTTATTCTCAAAATATGCCTGTTCTTACATTCAAGGGTGGAAAGAGATACCAACAATAGAGGAAAAATAAAGTGAATAAAGTAAAATAAAGTGAATATTATTCGAGAATGTTAGAAACATACTCAAATAATATTCACT
>JAPDSC010109879.1:593-12523 GCA_026290005.1 Latrodectus geometricus
AAATATTATTAAACTACAAGCGTGACAGTTAGTTTTTACGTTTGCAAAATACAAGAGATTTCATGCATTGCAAAAATAAATGTTTCCTATGGCTGAAAATTATATGAATATTTCCAAAGCCATGCAAATGTTGAAGTTATTTCCCATATAAGGTCTAACAAAATGTAATAGTTTTTTCTACAAACTTTTTATTTTTGTAATAAAATGTAAATTAGTTAAGAATTACTTGTTGTACTAAATGAAATTAAAAATTTAAGTATATTTTATAAATTTTATGTTTTATCGTCAAATTCATATATTTCTATCGAAGGCATGTGCGGTGTCATTTGGTACTAAATATGAAGAATTTTCACGAAAAAATTAATTTTTTTAATGATATAAACAACTGGAATATCTTAATTATAGCATTTTACAATATTAAAACCTAGAAATTTTAATGTAATTTCGATAAATCCACAGATATTGCTAAACATAACAATTTCTGGTTTAGGTCAATGCGATACGAACGCAATGCCCTGAAACAACACCACTTATGATCGGGCAGACCCTCGTTTGGGAAATTTTATTAAACTTTAAACATTACAATAGTTTTTTTAAACTTGCAAGATACAAGAGATTTCATTTACTGCAAAAATAAGTATTCCCTACGTCTGAAATTTTTATGAATTTTTCCAATCCTATGCAATGTGGTAGGTTTTTGCCAAATAAGGTCTAACAAAATTTAATACCATTTTTTTCCAACTTTCGTTTTTATAATAAAATAAGTTAATAAAAGTACATGTTAAGAATATCATTTTATACTACAGGAATTTAATAATTTTTGTATATTTTTTCAATTTGATGTTCGATTGTAATTTCTTATATTTTTATCGAAGTCAGATAGTGTTATTTGTGGTACTAAATATGTAGGATTTTCCACGAAAAAATTAATTTTTTTAATGATATAAACAACTGGAATATCTTAAGTATAGCATTTTATAATATTAAAACCTAAAAATTTTAATATACTTTCGATAAATCCACAGATATTGCTAAAAATAAGAAATTCTGGTTGAGGTCAAAGCAATATCAATGCAATGCCCTGAAGCTACACCATACATGATCGGGTAGCCACTCCTTTAGGAAATATCATAAAACTTTGTGCATTACACGTAATTTTTACATTTTCAAAATACAAGAGATTTCATGCACTGAAAAAAGAAGCATTCCCTATTGCTGAAGTTTATATGACTGTTTCCAATCCTATGCAAATGTGGAAGCTCTTTGCCAAATAAGGTCTAATGTTTTAATACAAAGTATTTATTTTTGTAATAAAATGAACATATAGAGTATATTAAGAATATCATGTTCTACTAAGTAAATCTAATAATTTAAGTATATCTGAAAAATTTTATGTTCTATTCTCAAATTCTTATAATTTTAAAAAAATGTTTTGGTTATAAAATAATAATGAGTATATATATTGTAGTATATCACTTAATCAGGATTTTATAGGATATCCTTAGACATTTCTTAAAACTTTCGTAAACATCTGGGGATTAAGTTCACTTGTTTATTTTTTAATTTTAAAATCTTATTTTTCATCAGTGATTAAATTTTTTATACCAATTTTGGTTGGTTTTCGTTTTTTCGAATTTCAGGCTCTTCTATTATTATGTACTCCTGAGTTGGATTTTACCAGTTAGGTGAAAAGCAGTCGAGTGGGAATTTTCATAATTTATAAGCAGGGGCAGATATTAATACGCTCAATACTTGTGATCAGCTATTCTCAGAGTATCATTTTATTCTGTGAACATTGCGACTAAGACCTGTTTAATGTCCTTTAATCGTAGTGCTAGACACGATGGATCGTCCATTAAGATGGGATTCGAACTAACTTCCTACCGATAGTAAGAATGATACAATAACCAAAACTACCGTGACCTAAATATTCTGAAAAGTAAAAATATTAAATCCGACTATTATGGTGCTTATAAAATTGTATGAACCAATCCTGAAAACGTGTTAGAGTTGTAATTATTCAATGCAAAAATTATCTATTGATTTTAAATTTCTGTAAAATAAAAACCTTGCCTGTAAAAAAAAAATGAATAAAATTCTTTTCAATGTACAAGCAAAAATTCAATATAAAAGTAAATCAATATCAAAATAAAAATAATTTTATTAGAAAGCAATTTTTGCCTGTAAACTGTGCTGCAAACAAATTCTACTCCTAAAGTTTATATTTTTTTTACAACAAAAAAAAGAAAGAAAGAAAAAAAAAACTTTTTTCACAAAACACAGATTTTTATTGTTTGTTCCTCATATCTCGTAATAATGTGTCGTTAAAAACTGTCATATATCATATAGCAGTGCTAAATGAAAGACTTCAATATAATAAAGACTGCTATAAAATATAATTTGCAAAAGAATCTTTCTTATATACAATAAAGAAAACATGTTTCTAGCCTGAACGACCATATGCAATTCAGTTAACTTGCAATTGTTGGATAACTTCAACAGAAAATCACTTAAATTCTGTTAAATTTTTTACTTAATAAAAGATTTTTTTTTAAACGAGTTTTATCGTAAATTTTTATCAGGTGAACAATGTTTCTCATTATACTTTACGCACCACGAGTTAGATTGCTTCAATATTTCCAATCAATTTTTAATTTTAACTCACTCACACAAATTTATTATTTATTTTTTTTTCCTCTGAAAATCAAGCTCTGCACACAGCGCCAACTATGATATATATATTATTGATTTGGCTAATTTTTGTCGTAAATTACTATAACCTAAGATTAGGGAAATTTCTCTTCAAAAGAGAATCCCGTTTTTCATGATAGGCAAGAGAACCTTATCAAGAAAGGCATTAACTTTACTCACTCAAGGATCTATATATCTTGCATAGTAAAATCTTCAATTTACCTGCATATGTAAAAACAGAATGATATTTATGTATATGTAAAAACAGAATATATATCTGCATATGTAAAAACTGAATGATTTCTGTAAATAAAATACATTGGCACTGGAAAAGGGACAATGATATGTAATTTTATTTTTAGTTTGTTTATTAACATTTAAAGATAGATTTTAAGATTGAAATATTATAAACTATTGTGTTGTTATTTTGTTTTGTTATGTTATTTACTATGATTTTGAAACTGGATTAAAATTATAGCAATGTATATAAAATTAAATGAAATTAACATAAAATTGTAACTGTTTACAAGTTTACAAAAAATTAATATTTTTCAATATATAAAATAAAAAAACTAATAAGAAAGAAAACATGTTCATTTGAAAATAATACAGTATTTTGAGACAAATAAGTTAATCATATTTAAAATCGTTTTGTAAATTATACCTGTGAGTTTTTACTTCTAGAGGAGCATTTAGACATTCATTTTTGCATTTTAACTTAAACTAAACTTAAGTAATTGAAGAAAATATAAAAAATGCTCTATAGTCAGCCGAGATACGACCAATAAATGTAATATTGGTAGCTTTATAAATATTTTTATTTTGTTATTTAAAAATTTCCTATAACATAGTGCCTAATTAGAAATTTAATATAAATTTTGAGTTATTTTTAAAAATTTTGGTTTATTGTAAGAGTTTAGTCAAAAAACAAAACTCTTTTATAACAAGACTAACAATACAGACACAAAAGTTGTAAATTCATATATATACAACTGAAAGTTTTCTATAGTGGAATCATTTTACGTACACACGAATTTTGTCTAAGAAAATTTTCAAGCACGATGCAAATGCCATTACTTTTGATAACAAAGGTTTGAAAATAATAAAATATTAAGAATGAGAAAAGTTTAAATTAGATTTTGGCATTGTAAAAATATAATTACTAATAGTAGAGGATGTCAAGCCTTATAATGGACCTTTGTTATGTGTAAAATGAAATCTTATATGTGGAAATCAGAACTACAAATCGTAGTTTTTTTTGTTCCGGTTCAATTAAAATAAAATATAGCGGTTCAATTCCGCTTTCCGTTCCTGTAAAAATAACGGTTTGTTGTTCAGTTTTAAATGAATAATTGTATTTTATGAATATATTAATACAAATAAAAATATTCATAAAATAAAATTATTCATTTGAAACTGAATCGCAAACCGTTATTTTCTATCATGAACAAAAAACGTAATTCTGTCAAAACTAAAAATTTTATATTTTTAAATGATCTACTATGTGAATTGATACAATTAACCAGCATATATAATAAAAGGAGTGATAGAACGGTGAGCATTGGCTTTGTTATTCATAACAAAAACATTTATTTTCATAACTAAATTCATGATTATGTCGATTCATGTATTTTCATCGTTTGCCTATATATTTTGCTAGATTTATTATAAAGGAAATATAAAAAAAAATCTTGCTTATTTTAGTGAAGGAGTATAAATAACTGATATCATTATTTTGTAACATATTTAATATTTTGTAATATATATTCATATAATTTAATTTCTTTAAGTTTCTTACTAATGAAGTCCCATTGCTCAGTGATAATGCAAAAAAAAAAAAAAATATGTATATTTAAAATTGCAAAATTTGAAAAAATATAAAACATGTTCATTTGCGAAATTTTATAACAATAACTTTTGTAGCCAAATAACGAGAATTAAAGATTTGAATTCACATTTATCAAATTCAAAACTGCTTAACGGTGAAATTTTATTTTAGCAAGAAAAATTGGTAAAATATAAGAATTGTTAATTGTTTCTGTAAACGTAAATAAAATTATTTTTAAGTTTTTTTTTCATAATTCAGGTTTTGTTATGGATACTGAAAAACGAAAGATACGTCGTGATGCAGAGCAGTTAATGAAAAAGTTACCTAAAGAGACACTCCTAAATGAAAAATGTGCAGAAGTAGCTCAGTATATTAATTCCAGCTCTACAAAAATTTTGATACCCGATGAAAAATGTACATTTAATATGAAAGTTCATGATCAAAGTAAATAGCAGAAATTGACAGGTCAATTAAATAGTTTAAATTCAAATATATTGACCAAACAGTCATATAATCCACATTCAAATATTAATGAGGCTGTAGTTTGTCAAACTCCAGTTTTTACAGACCTCAGTTACAAGGAAAAGGAATTTCATGATACTTCTAACATTCCTAGTTCAGACAGCGATGATTATCAAAATGGAATTTTCAACCCTGAAAAAGAGGATATAGAAACATTTCTTCTGTTTGGGTGAATAATTGTCCAACTGTTCCTCATAGTAAAGTGTACAAATTATTGAAAGGACTGCGATTTTGGTTTCCACATTTACCATGTGATACTAGAACACTTTTAAAAACACCTAGATAAGTAAATATTCAAAATGGGGAATACTTTAGTTGTAAAATTCATGCTATTTCAAGAAAATTGCAGAATTTAGATGTTCAGACATCAGATAGTCTTAATTTAAATTTTAATATAGATCGAATATGTCTCTATAAAAGTAACACTAAACAGTTTTGGCCAATCTTATGCACAATAGAGGAAGATAACTTAAAAGAACATTTTCTGAAAAAATTATTTTATGGAACATCTAAACATCTTTTACAAGAATTTTTATCAGATTTTGTTAATAATATGAAAGATTTGGAAAATAATGGTTTTATTTATAAGGATAAAAAGTTTAAAATGAAGATCAGAGCATTTTCCTGTGATGCTCCAGCTAAAGCTTTTATTAAGAGTATTAAAAGCCGCAGTGGTTATTATCGTTGTGATCGATGCGTTCAGAAATGAGATTGGAAAAATTTTTTAGTGTTTCCAGAGGCCCATAGTATGTTGCGTACAAACAATTCCTTCAGAAACTCATTACAAACAGACCATCCTAAAGGAAGAATCCTTTACAGGAACTGAAAGTAGACAAGATTTTCCACAGGAATTCATGCATTTAGTTTGCTTAGGTGTGATGCGTCGTTTACTAGGAACTTGAATTATTAAACGAGGTATTCAACCTTATAAACTCTCCAAAAAACAAGTAGAAGAATTAAATCTTTATCTGATTACCATACAAACAGTTTGGCCTTATGAGTTCAGTCGAAAACCAAGGACAATATTTGAATTTTGGAAGGCAACTGAGTTTCTTTTATATATTGGACTTGTTTGTTTAAAAAAATTACTTTTATTTATTGGACTTGTTTGCTTAAAAAAATTACTGCCAATTTGTCAATTTTTGAGGTTTCACATTTATCAAAAAAATTATTTACCTACTCTGTAAAAGAAGTGATTTCGAAAAATGTTTTTCTCCCATATTAAGATAACTTTGTATCTTTTCCTCTTTTACATTAAAAGTAAAAATTTTGATAGTAGCATTTCTAGAAATTAATGCACTTAAAAACCAAGTATATATTGAAAAGCTTAATTTTTTGCTTATGATCATTGCACAAATATAATTTTTATTAAAATATTTAAATTTTAATTTGATTTTGTGAATAAAAAGAAAGCCTTTCTTAAATTTATCATAATTTTTATGCTTAAAAGCAAATTCCTTTTTTTTTTATATTACTATGACATTTAATGTTCAAATAGAAAACATTGAAAAAGAATAGTAGACATCTGCAAAAAATTTGCCCTCGTCGAATTCCCAGATGAGAAAAATGTCCTTTTTGTTGTACCAACAACTTGGCTTTTCAGTGAAGAAAATAACATTCTGTGCTCATGGCTACCATATAAGGACATCAATAAGATCAGAAATCTAACAAGAAAAAATGCCAAGCCATTGGAAACATGGGAAAAATTTAAGATGAAAGTTGTGTACCAATCAATCTGTAAGTTCATTCATTACTATTATTATTAATTTTACCATAATTTTTAATATCGAACTTTAATATATGTAAAATAATTTTTTGTTTTAAACTTAGAAATATCTTTAATTTTATAACTTGAAAAAAGTTTTTTCTGGTGAGCTTATAAAAGGTTATCATACTCGATTCCTTTTAATTTTTGAGATTGTTTAATAGTATTTTAATCTAAAGCGGGTACATCAACTTACTCTTGTGTGTATCAGCAATTGAATAATGAGAGGCATTTTTTTTTCAAGCAGAAAGAAAGTACATAGACAAAAAAATTCTTAAAAGGACAACAATAATTAACTTAAATTGCTGAGATGTATGTTTTGTATGACATATACAAGGTGATTCAGCTCGTCGGTGACAAACTTTAAGGATCGATAGAGCACACCTAGACGAACATTTTTGAATAGGGAATGTAGGGTCCCTGACGCGATGGTAAGGCACTAGGCACTTTTGAAAATTTGGGTGCCGAAATTCGAAACGTCATAAAAACTAGGGAAATGGTTAGATTTTCTTGCTTTTGCGGCGTAATGATTCTGTTTATTTAGACTTTCTTCAACACCAATTTGATAAGGGTATCTCTTAAAACATTGATAGGGGGCGCTGTAGACTTTGGAGAGCTAGACAACAACTTTAAGCTCGTTATTTTGATAATTTAACACATGCTCGCCAAAGTTTATACTCTAACTTAAATTTTGAACCCAAAAGTAGAACCCTGCAAAAAGCGTAAGAGCCGGAATAAATCGTCAAAATACAGGGTGGTTGAAACTCGAAGGCTACTAAGAGATAAACAAACAGATTTCTTGACTTATGGCATGCATTTTCATGATTCTGTTTGCTGGGGCTCTCTAAAACTCAGTTGAACGGTACAAAAAGAAACACCGATAGGGGGCGCTTTGGGCAAAAAACATAATTCGTTGACATTTCGGACGCTAACTGGAATCGGGGCGCTACGATCAGTTAGGAACAAATCAAGAGGGTAATTTACTTATCATAAGAAGCTATTAAAATTGCAGTTTTTTTTTTTTTTTTTAACAAACCTAGCTGGTTTCAATCATGCACAATGCGCGCAATAAAATTTACATAAGGTGCTTTTTGCTGATTTATGCAAAAGATATCGTACCACATCGATAAGCAAGAGATACGTAACGCGTAGACGACAACGCGAAATGACGTAGTTTCATGCGCAGACACGTCTTTTGGACTTGCGGTACCTACTTAAGCTTCGGGTTGTTTGTCTGCAGATCGGTAGTAGGATGGAACGATACACAAACTCTGAATTGCCTGACATGCATTTGGCGTATGGCGGTGCTGGTTGTAATGGACGAGCCGCTCAGCGGTTGTACGCCAAACGTTACCCCAACAGGCAAATCCCCTGCCATGCCTTCTTCGCTCGAGTACACCAGAGGCTGTCCCAGACAGGATCTTTCGACGGAGGCAGGCCTGAACGGGAGCGATCAGTGCGCACCCCGGACAACGAAGAGGCTGTGCTTAACCTGGTTGAGGACAACCCAGGTCTTAACACGAGAGATATCGCCAGACATTTTGGCATTTTGCAAGCATCTTCGTGGCGCATCTTACGTTCCCAGAATCTGCACCCCTACCACATTCAGCGGGTGCAGTTGCTCGGAGAGCAGGATTTTGGCCCTCGAGTGGAATTCTCAAGATGGTACTTGGCGGTGAGAGCCAGGGATCCCCGTTTTGTAAACAGCATTTTGTTTATGGACGAGCCCACCTTCAGCCGGGAGGGAATATGGAATGCCCACAACAGTCATGTGTGGTGTGATGAAAATCCACATGAAACCAGAAGCCGAGCAGCCCAGGAGCGTTTCTCAGTAAATGTGTGGGCCGGCATTCTGGGGGAATGCCTCATTGGCCCTTATTTGTTACCTGAACGGCTGACAGGTGGAAATTACCTGATTTTCCTGGATCAAGTGCTGCCTCAGCTTCTGGAGGAGGCGCACGTGCCCGAAGGTACGCGTCGCCAGATGTGGTTCCAGCACGATGGAGCTCCGGCCCATTACAGGAACGACGTGCGTCTCTATCTAAACGCAAGGTATGGCCATCGGTAGATCGGGCGTGGGGGTCCAGTTAACTGGCCTGCCCGATCACCAGACCTCACCTGCTTGGATTTCTTCCTTTGGGATTACCTGAAGGCCCAGGTCTACCATACACCTGTCAGCAGTGCTGAAGAACTTGTGGCACGCATTGTGGCAGCTGCAGGGGAGATCAGAGATACTCCTGGCATTGTTGGAAACACACACTCCTCAATGCGACGGAGGTGCGAAGCCTGCATCATGACCGAAGGTCGAAATTTCGAGCATCTTCTTTAGTGTTATTTTTTGTAAATAAATTTCCAGTATCATTAATGTTTTTGGTCTAAATTTATTCAGAAGTGTTGAGCAGTGGTAGAAAATGTGTTTTCATTATTACTAACTGATCGTAGCGCCCCATTCTCAGTTAGCGACCGAAATGTCAACGAATTAAGTTTTTTGCCCAAAGCGTCCCCTATCGGTTTTTCTTTTTGTACGGTTCAGCTGAGTTTCAGAGAGCCCCAGCAAACAGAATCATGAAAATGCATGCCATAAGTCAAGAAATCTGTTTATCTCTTAGTAGCCTTCGAGTTTCAACCACCCTGTATTTTGACGATTTATTCCGACTCTTACGCTTTTTGCAGGGTTCTACTTTTGGGTTCAAAATTTAAGTTAGAGTATACACTTTGGCGAGCATGTGTTAAATTATCAAAATAACGAGCTTAAAGTTGTTGTCTAGCTCTCCAAAGTCTACAACGCCCCCTATCAATGTTTTAAGAGATACGCTTATCAAATTGGTGTTGAAGAAAGTCTAAATAAACAGAATCATTTCGCCGCAAAAAGCAAGAAAATCTAACCATTTCCCTAGTTTTTATGACGTTTCGAATTTCGGCACCCAAATTTTCAAAAGCGCCTAGCGCCTTACCATCGCGTCAGGGATCCTACATTCCCTATTCAAAAATGTTCGTCTAGGTGTGCTCTATCAATACTCAATGTTTGTCACGGACGAGCTGAATCACCCTGTATAATGAATATGCATATATAAACAGGAAAGAAATTGCTTAGCCATATTTTCATTAAAGCATTCTGATTTATTGTCATTTTTTAATATGATAGTGATAAAAGTGTTCTGTTAATAGCAATTTTTTTCTCACTTTTAATAAATTATAATATGATAATAATTTTAAATATTTAATTTCAGCAAACTATGAAAAGACTTATAAGCCAGTTAATGAGCCCACCATAATTAAGTGGTAGGACTGCATTCTTCACAGCCGAAGGTTCTAGGTTCAGTCCCAACTACCACTAAACAAAGGGAGATAGAGCTTTGGTATGCTCAGTCATCGGCGTGGATGCTTGGAAGTTTTACGGATGTTTGCAGTTCATAGATATGGCTAAAAAATGAATGAAAAGTTTTTATTGATGACAACTCTTTATTTTGATAGCTCAAATACAGACACACAGTTTTTGCATTAAGGGTAATTATTTATTTTGATGTCTAACATACGCTATAGATTTTTCTATCATACTTTTTGAATATTTTAATTGTATTAAATTATTAAATTCATGCACAAGTATTTGAGAAATTTTAATTTTAAATAAGGATAATGAATATAATTCCAGATTTAAACTGATATCATTTTTAAAATTTTGATAAAGTTCGCACTAATATTTTTTCAGAAAACGTTTCCTGAATTTTCAAGTAAATAAAAAGCACGCTAATAAAATATAAGCATTTTCATTTATTTATGAAACTTGAAATCAAGTTATATAACTTTCAGAAATGTAATGTAATCTAACAAGCATAACTTTTTGTGAACTTTAAGCATTAAACCAAACTTTGAATTTATTGAATATAGTATAATTACATAAGAATATTTTTAGAATTTGAGAATTTAAGGTGAAATTTAAGGCGTAGTGCAGGCGGCGATACAATCTTTGGGAAAAAAAGGCGGATGTAAGCATTAATAATAAAGATAATTTATTATTCACAAAGTAAGAAGCATTTAATTTAATTTTTAAAGTGTACGAATGGTGGAGGAAAACAAAATAAATAATTATAAAACTGAAGAAAGAATGGAAAATCGTTCGAACCGTCATCACTAGAACAATATCTGTTATTGATGTTGCTATTAATGATAATGTCATTGAAAATGTCGAAGAGCAACTATTATAAGTTAAATACGATAATCTTAAAATGTCAGATAAATAAGGCTGGCTAAAATATCTGTTTCGAAATATTATGGAAACTCTTATGAATGACAAACAATTCTTTTAATACATCTATAGCCGAAAACCCAAACCTGTCAAAAATTGATAAATTTAACTATTTTTTAAGTTTACTAGGAGGTAACGAACGCATTAAAGATAATAGAAGATTTTTCTTTATTGTCAGAAAGATTTAGTAATTAAGAAAGACTTCCTAATTAATATGTATATGCAGAAATTATTAACTTTATAAGTTGTTCGAAACTCAAATGATAGTATGTCTTTGAGAAAATTAGTTGACACCTGCAATAGACAGATAAGGTCACTAAATTTTTTAAACATAAAAACCGAAACCTTTGGAAAATTGTTATATCCGTTATTAATGAAGTGTGTACCAAAAGATATAACAGTTGAGCATTCCCGTAAGGAAAATCATAATTTCTATGTTCAAAACTCATTGAATTTTTTGAAAATCAAAATAAAAAGTAGAGAAACAACGGCGTCACTGAATTTTTTTGATTCTGAAATATGCAAAACTAAGTGAGTATCATCATTGTACCGGAATCAAAGATTCAACTTATTCCCAATTCGAGCCCAAGCCTCAATGAAAAACAAAAGCGATAAATATTGTTACAACGGCCCCTATCTCTAAGACTTCTTTTTAAAACTTTTTTATTAATATGATTAAAGAAAGTTGTTCGCTGACACCAGTTGAGAAAAAACAAAAAATAATAATCATTGTTTTATTTATTATGCAGAAAATTTCCGCAAGATGAACAGCAAATCAAAACAAAAATGTTCTCTTTGTAAATCTCGTTATATCATGTATCTTTGTTGCTCGTGCATAAGGAAGAAAAAGAAATAAATGAAAATATTTTGGTCGTTCG
>JAPDSC010109885.1:0-23332 GCA_026290005.1 Latrodectus geometricus
TCAGTACTCAAAGGGTTAACTTATATCTTTCCTATAGTAAATTTATTACATCTATTACTAATTTCTTATGCTTTAGTTGCAAAAGTTCTCACAGGTAAAAATGTAATCCATAATTCATGTTCTGGAATTCTTATGCGTAATTTAAATATTAAAAAATAATGTTTAAAACAAGTTTTACCTTGCATTAATGAACTGACAAAAATATGCAACTATATAACAAAAACCAAAAGCAGTTAAATTCTTAGACACAAGTTCTGTTACATATATTTTGATGGTAACGAGCCACATGAATTCTTAGTCACATTTTATTACTTTCATCGTAACAAGAGGCTGGGAAATGCACTGGGGAAAAAAAGGACAAAAATTAGATTATATATTAAAATATGCAAATGTAGTGCCGATTCATCTGTGATTGCTCTCAGGTTTTTCAACAGGCCCTGCGCATTCCAGAACATAAACCACCGTTAGGCTTAACTCAATTTAGGAACAAGCAGTCCGGCAAATGAAAAATCACCTCCTCGCGAAAGCTTGAAGGGAAATTGCAGATAGAGATAGAATTACGAATTCAATGAACAACCGATCCATGGCACTTTCAGCAATCCAAGTCATAAATCGATAACTCTCGCGAATTATTATTATTTTTTTTTCAATCGGTGGGTTGGATTGGACAGGTGTTGTGGCTCATTTTGGCCTTGTTACATGAATTCCTCGCCAATAGCGCCAGTAAATCAAGGGAATATAAGATTTCCCTCCATTTTTTTTATTTATTATTATCTAGCGAGATATCTCATGCCGGATAACAAATTGGGGTGGAATGTATTTGGGGAGAGAGAGCGCTGAATTATGCAAGACCTAAAAGCACGTAAGGTAATCGATGAGCGAATGGTTGGCTCTGCGCGCTCTTTTAAAATGAATGTCCTTGTTGAGATCGTGAGCTGCTTATTAATAGAGCGTTCGTTAATTTTTTTTTTCTCTTCTTTTGTTGAAAGTTTCGTCCTGAAGCACTGCTGTTCTTCTAGGGGACTTTCCTCGGAGGAATAAAATTTACCGCCAGACTTAGAATACTTAAATAACCCAGATAATATTTTACAGTTGCGCGAAAATTTTTATTATAAAATAATTCTGCATTTAATAATAGTTTTATTGATTAAAATTTAAATATTTATATAATAAAAAAATGTATATAAAAAAATTATATAAAAAAATATATATATATAAAAAAAACTGCGTATGAAATTATGAGACAATAATCGAAATCTTTTCCACCTCAGAGAAGTAGTGGGTTCAATAACAAGTTCCACCGAAACACATCACGCTGTTGTTGTTGCTTTTCCCCCTTGTGCAGGAAAGCCCACACCAGGTCCAGAAGATCTGGCATAGGGTAGTATGCACCTTCTTTTTTAAAGAGGAACCACAAGGGCAGAAGACTGACTTGACCTCTGAACACACATGCCATAGGTACCCGTTTGAAGGGTAGGCAACTATGCATACAAGGAAAGGACAAAGACAAGATAGAGAGAGAGAAAGTACATCCATGTCCGAACCGGGATTCGAACCCAAACCTTCTTATCCGCAGTCAGACATGCTAACCACTAGACAGAGTAGGCAGCACACGTCATGCTAACTGAAGCTGTACAGATTAACCCTTCATAGAGTCTGATTTCTATTCATTTATGTAGTTTGTACTATCTGCCAGAATACTGTTATCCATTTCCTTACTAAACTGTGGTTCGAAATAACGGCAGGCTGTTTGTATATAATAAATTCCATTATAAGATAAATGGAAGTCGAAAACGTTATCTAATAAAAATAAACAAAATGTATCTTAAAAATCTTCTTTCGTACTTAAACTTTTTTGACATTGTATTGTGTTGATAACATAACTATTGAGAGGTTAATTCAAGATCTCACCGTTCTGTTTTTGGATGAATTTTTCATAGATTCATCCAAAAACAAAACGGTGATTTCCACATTGTAATTATAAACCAAAGTTTTAAAGTATTTTAGTGATATTTGTTGAATCTTATTACTTTCAACAGCATAATGAAAACACAACTACTTTATAACTAAGTTCCTTTAGAAGCTTTACAGCATATGGCAGTTTTAATCCGGTGAATAGTTTTTATAATGTAACATAGATATATATTAGGTTGGGGAAAAAGTTATCCATTATTTTTTCGGTAGACGACTGTAGTGATCGCTATCTCGTGAGGTATCTATTAAACAATTTCAGATTTATGCTCGTTGGAAGGGTGACCTTTGACACTAAAATATCCTCTTGCGGATTTTTGTTTGATTAATTCAATTACGAGTACAAGGTTTTAAAAATGGAAGACAACAAACAGAAAATTCGATACATTTTCGTTTTTCTCTTGTAACGGCGAAAAAAATAGCCGGGTGGCTAAAATTGTGAAAGGTGTTTATCGTCTTATAAGACTGTAACAACCAGTTACGTACAATTTTTGTTTCGTCGATTCCGTTCGGGTATTTTGGATGTTAGAGATGCATCTCGCATGTGGATACAGCATCGTCGAAAATGTCTATAAAATATCAAAAATGATCGAAGTTAACCGCATGTCAGCAGTCGTAACGCGCAAGGCCTAAAAATCTACATGAAAGCTGTTTTAAACCTTTTTACAAAGTGAATCCAAAAGAAGTTACATAAAGTTCACGTAAAAATAATGGATTTATTTTTCCCCAACCTAATACATTGAAACCAATGAAGCAAATGAATCAATGCATTAAATATTCAAACTCTGTTACACTGTTAAAAGAAAGTTATGAACTTGTTTACTAATTAATAATATTCCTTATCAGCAAAGTTCCCACTTGCCAAGGACTAAGAATAGAAAGTAAATTAAGTGCCTACACCACTGAAACTTTTCTTGATTGGCCCGAAGTCAGCGTAATAAGTGACAGTAGGAAAAAAAAAGAAAGAAACTTTGTGTCGAGAACTTTAAGATTATTTCTTTAAGCGATTTTTACTCAGCATGAGCTTACAAATCATCCAGAAAACCGCCTCATTAAAACCACTCCTTCCTAATTAGTAACCACCATCTCTTCTTTTTACCACATTTTATTTTTGCTGCACCTTTTACCTTTCAAAGACGAAGGTAGATCTCTTGTTTATTCGAGAAATAAAGCCGTCGAGGGTCAAAATATGAGAAGAGTTTTGTTACCTCCGACAATGTATATTGCTTTAGAGTAAAGCAGTTCTTTTGTGTAACTTCGTTGAATAAAAAAAAAAAAAAAATCATGCAATATTTTTAGTTTCGTTTTTTTTAAAGTTAGTTATTGTTTGAAAATTGAAATGCAGAGCGTGATTATGTATCTTCTCCCGTGAGGATCTTAATAAGGATAGAGTCTGAAATTTACAACCGATAATTTATTCCTCATTTAGTTAAATATTTCATTTTCGACACTTCAAGAAAGGGATAAGAAGCGTAACTAATTTCGATAGTGACAAATTCTGTACTTTTGCCTTGACTGGATTTTATAGTGGTGATTTTGTCTGCAGAATAACAAAAATCCAAAGCTTAAATTGGCTATTGTATTGATTTTTAATGTAATTTTATGGCTATAATCAGTACATTTTCTATAAATTTGCAGCTTAATATTGATTTGCGGTCACAAATTTTGTGGTATTAATCACCTTGTGTCCGATTTGTTATTTTTATACAGCGTATAGATTTAAATTTAATCTCAAAATTTGAAAATTGTGGATCAGTCGGATGCTGCGTAAAACCATTAAATCATATTGTTTGATTCAATTATAATTTTTGTATTATCATCTATTAGTGGTAAAATCCTTTTAGTTTTGAGCAGATCTGGAAATTAAATTAATAACGCTCTGGCCTTCAGTTCAGCTGTTCATGGGTTCAATTCTGACCTTTGGTTTGGATGTTTGAAGTGGTGGGAATTAACTTTAAAATGTAGGCCTTGGTCTAGTTAAACCTCATGTACAAAACAATGACCATTGAGTGACAAAACAAACCATACAATTTTTAACAGATGATTTTTAACAATTTTTAACAGCCAGATGACTATATCGACACCTGAATTGGCATCTTATGCTTCAAGTAGTGGCATCTTGAATAGATATCTTAATGCATGTGAAATATCAGCACTCATAAAGCCTCTAGACACAAATTTCTTCGATTTTTCTATGAATCAAATCCATTATCTTCCTAACAAAACAATGATGCCTTTTTCCACATTGCAACTTTAATATTCCTTTAGCAAATTATAACAGTACTAATCTCATATAATAAAACTTCTCTTATATTAATGTTCATAAAAACAATAAAATATTGCACTAACTCGAAATATAAATATTTTTAAATTATCAGCAAACGATCATATCCAACAACTATCCAATGCTAATTATCTTCAAAAAAACTGTAAACAAAAGCGTCTATATTTTCTGTAAATACAACAGTTTTTTCGGGGTGTTTCCTCAATAGCAATATTGTTAAGCGCGTTACAAAAGAAATAAATAATACAGTGTCGCAAGCGCAATAATTACACGTCTGGATGTTTATCCAATGAAAAGGTGCGTGTGAATAAAATATGTAGCTACAAAAATAATCCATTTAACATGTTTGTTGCCACCGATTTCAACAAAAACAACTTTTTTTACCCCTCCTGTACGTCAATAAGTGTCTGACGCCCCATCAAACGCAATGATGTAAACACCCACTTAAGGCTTCCTCCAAATAATAATTATATGGATTCCTACATAAAGAGAAACGAAGTAGCCGAAACAAAAGAGTTATAAATCTCAACTCGGTAATAAAGGGGTTGACATACAGTAGCCTGGCGAAAAGAAAGACCCGCACCTGGTCAAAGAAAACCTCCTTTTAATCATAACCGCAATTAAAATACATAATGATAATACTCATTTCAATTCTATTTCCAGTGGGGGAGGGGGGTTGAAGAATAATGAAATATCTCTTTTACTCTATGCCCATTAGATATATCGATGAAATAGGGATTTTTTATATATATATATATATCGTTTTCATTTTTTTTCCCTAACATCTTCTGGAAGGTGTCAGCACGCATTCCGGCGACATTCATTACAACAAAATCCCTTTTCACCCGACTCCCACCCCCCTTTTCGGGAAAGTAATAGCGCATAAAACTTAATGATTCTCCTACCCACAATTCCGCGCGCGTGAGTGATTGCAACCCATTAAGAGGCGCGAGTTACATTTTTTTTTTTTTATCTGAAAGTAACGGGTTGGTAGTAAAAGGAGGAGGCATTAAAAATCTTGCCGTTCGAAAGGGAAAAGAGTGGATGCTAAAATGACTCATCGCCTAAGGGCCACCCCTGAAAACGATTTTTTCCCTTGTATCTATAGGTTCTGATTTTTTTTTTCTCCCGATATTGTCTTTACTTCTACCTACACAACGGTGTTATGTTTTGGCAATATTTAGCGGGAAAAACTTTTTAAATAAAATCGATTAATAGTCTCCGGGGATAAATTTTAGACGTGGATTAAAAGACCCGAAAATCGAAGTGATTGTTCATTCGTATCGCAAGCGCAAAAGAGCAAATAACGATAAGAAGTTGACATTTTTTACTTTAAATACGAAAATCGAAGTACAAAATATAATAAAACATTAATACTTTTTGCGTGCTTTTAATTTATAATGCGTTTGGAACAATTTGATTTCACGAGTAAGGATGTAAACTTTTTTTTTTATTTATTTCTAATATATATTAATTTATTTTGATTTTTTTCATTAACTGTATTATTGGAGAAATTATCGAAGAAATCTGTTTACGGGGACAGCAGGGAAGAAATAAATTCCTATAATTTGCATACATTGTTTATTTGGGGTTACTTATTTCTTCCAATGAAAGCCGTTCAAAATCGTCTACCTTCGGGTAAATTTTACTCAATATCAAATGACGAGATTGATATCCATTGGTTTACTCAGTACGCAGAATTTCAGTACTGTTTGATATCAAATGAGATATCTTCAACACATGCAAAGTATTGATTGTATGGTTAATATTTTTTTAATGCTTTCTTAATCTAATAATAAAACTTATTAGTCACTGTACGTCACTTTTTGAAGATAATCGCTAGTTTGACTAGAATTCGATCCCAAACACAACAGAGAAACGGGATATTGATATTGCATCTCATCCTTCTGTATCCACGTCTGTCATAATTTTCCAGGTTTCCTCCCTTGCGATACGCAATTGCTGCTCTCTGTCTATGGAAAGTCCTCTCAGAAGTAAATTACATGGTGAATGCTAAAATGCCTGATAACGAGCTTCTGCTGTTACGTCACTATGAGGCATCGAAATTTACTCATAAAATGATTTTTTTTTCCGGGTGGGTGATTGAGAGTTTTCCGGGTTTCCTCCCTTGTGATACCCGAATGCTGCTCACTGTCTATAGACAGTCCTCACAGAAGGCAATTTTCATAATGTATGAATGCCTTATAACGATCTTCTGCTCTTAGGTGTCCACTACGAGGGATCGAAATTTACTCATAAAATGGGTTTTTGAATTTTACATTTAAGGAGAAGATAAGACTTTACGGTTAGGGAGAAGAGAGAGATAAGATTTTACGTTAAGAAGAAAGAAGAGAATTTTACATAGAAATGAAACAAAAAGATTTTTAAAACAAAATAGCATAACTGTTGATAAAATCTCTAAAACAAGGATTAAAAATGTATAAATAATAAGATTGAATCTCTTGAGTAAGATAATTACACGAGTTATACCTTACAGGAAGCTGATGGAAAACAACAAACCCTAAGAATTAAACAATTCTTTTGGAAGTACCTTTAAATCTATATAATGATATATTGAGAAAAATATAACATTGTACCATCATCTTGCACTTATTAGTATCGAGTTGTTAAAATAGACTCTGATCTTAGATTCTAAGTGAATATTTTTCACAACTATAAAAAAGGTTGATTTAAGTTTACACTTGAAAATTATTATGATGACGATAAACTTTGTGGAAACAATAATGGCTTTAACCTAAGGTTATTTAAATTACAACCTAAGATAAAATCATCAAATCATTGATAAAGCCTAATGCCATTTAAGAAACTTAATGATATCATTTCGAATCAAAGGTGCCTATTTAGTGATTAGAAGCTTTTGAGTTCGATCCTGACTGCACAAAAGATCCAATGCGATAGAGCATATATCCATTAAATTGATAGACCTTCCTCCTGTTGATGTGTAATGTTTGAAAGGAAGATGCCAGTTCAAGTTCATTCCTCGTCACTTAATCTTTACTTCAAAATGATAAAGCATTTTCTTTGGTTTAAAATGTAACCCAAACCATATTTAATGGCACATTTTGCAGCCAAACAGTGACATAAATACGAAACTTTAACCATTGAAAAAAAATTCAAATTGACCGCAAAAACCTAGTAAGAGAGGAAATGAATATTTTTCTTACACTTAAGATGAGCGTGAAGTGTTCCGTAAAATCCTGCGTTCCTTCATTTCTATATTGTGGCAGAGTAAACGGGGTATACTAACTCAGGTGTCAACCTCGTTGCATGACAGTGCAATAAAATATAAGTCAGTTTGCCGTACCTAGCAACTATGTTAGGCAGAAAGAAGCAGCCGGAAACGTAATGCAAAGAAACAAAATGGAAACAAAATTTTAAGAAATATTTGTTTCATCAAGAGATTTTCTCAATAAAATGAATTTTTCATCCAGCAAGAAAGTAAACATATATTTTACTTGTTTTTCCAATTTACTAACTACAACAGGCTCAAGAAAAAAAATTTTTTTTACTTTTATGTTTTCCGTTCTTTAGATTATGGATTAGTAATGGGGGATCAATAATAACCTATTTAAGCGCACTATAATAGAATTTGATTTCGTGATATAACGAGTACGTCTTTCTTCCCCAAAACAAATATCCGTTTTTAAAACTTTAATGGAATAACTAAATAAATAACAAGGTATTGTCTACTGCAGTGTCCAAAAATAACAGTTAAAACAAGTATCATATCCAAGAACCGTTACTATTTTTTTTAGCATTATTAAAAAGAAAAGTTAATATAAAATGGACCAGCAGATCATGTACTCCATTAAAATAATTCCATTTAATCTAATTTTCAGTAACATATTTTCATGCGTTTTCTTCAATAATAGACGTTTGGGATAGACGGGCATGATGCATTTATCAAAATGAATTCTACTTTCTTTTGTCGAGATATTTCCGAGGACAAGTCCCCATTTTCTATATTTATAATGATATTCTTCTTTCATAAAGCTTTGCTTTAGCTATTATATTTCTATGAAACGGAGATAATATGTAGTATTAGCAAACAAAGTCATCAAAAAACATTTTACATGATAACATTATCGGAAATTTCGCTTTATGTAAATAAGTTATTGTGATACATCATGAAAAATGTCATCACTATGAATTTATCTTAAGCAAAATGGAAGAATTAGTTTATTCCCCTCCTATATTTAAAATGAAATTATATAAAAAATATTTCTAAAATGATGAATGGTGTATTAAAAAGGAGTTTAATGTTGCTATTAAATTTGTGTTTTTTCATATCAATTGTAATAAGTGGAATTTAAAAGCATTTGAGAAATATTTTACTAATCCACTAATACATATTTCAGTCAATAGAGTATATAAATGAATAAATAAAAAAATATGCTTATTCATTAAATATGTTTGTATTTATTGATAAATAACTGAATTTGAATTGACTTTCGATTATTATAAATAACATACATTTTTAACATCAACGAAACTTTAATAATCATGGCAATAGGGAATTTGTGTGAAAATCGTAATTTAACATGCTTGTAAATCATTTAAAAGGAAATGTAAAATGTTAATAAATTGATATTTCTGATAATTTTGAATTGTTTAAAAACTTTGGGTTATGTGTATATATATAGTTATTTAAAGGATATTTAAAACTCTGAAGCCATATTATTCGTAAATAAATTGTACATGACAATATCAATAAATTGTCGCCCAACCTGTCTAGTGTTTAGCTTAACTGACTTCGGATGGGGAGGACCTGGATTCAAATCCCGGCTTGGGCATGGATGTATTTTCTCTTTCTCTGTGTTTCTTGTCCTTTCCTCAGATGTTGGATGGATGTGGCTCGCCCTATAAACGGGTTTGTGGTGACGTGAGCGATGCTAATCGTACCTCCGTGACTTGGTTCACAGGTGCCCACCGGGTAACAATAAAATGAGTAGCAGTTTCCGGCCTTGTTGCGGCAAATGGGATAATGTACTTACTTACTCAAGGGTGCCCGCCATTAAAAATTAAAATAAATATCAATAAACTTCATTTAGGCAGATTAGCAAATTTATTAACATATTGTAGAGTAATAAATATCTTAATAACTAAATGCTACTGTAAGGCATTTCAGCATCCATCTTACACTGTATTAAAGGAAGTCTTTTCATTGGTTGTTGACTGTACGCATAAGGAAAGAAACTCAGAAAACTCCCAAGCACTCACCTTGACAGATGTGCACATACAAAAGAGAAACACAACTTTTATTCAAGAAATAGCAGTTGGTATCGAACCTGAAACATTCCTAGGTGAACCATCACCGGGAGATATTTCAGATCACGGTGAGTCCCTAAATGAAATCATTTTAGTTGAGATTATTTCGTTATTGAATTTAAAATAAACAAGTATGGTTTGGGGAAAATATTATTCCCCAACATTTGTTGAAAATGTTTAATGCTCTAAAATTTTACAACAAAAAATAAAAGCTGCTGTGAGTATAAAGCTAAAGTTAAATATTCTTTTAATTACAAATGACTCATATTTTAAAAAAAAACGGAATGTGAAAAATGCAGATAAGCAATTAAAGAAAGAGAAGCCAGGGAAAATTTTTAAATTAAATATTCAGTTGCATAATAAAGAAACTAGCCTCATAGCCTTGGAATTATTATTCTCTCTGCTGCTACCCCTTTACCATTCTATAGAAAAAAATCACCCAGGAAATACATTTTTTTATACAAAACCCAACAGCGAATGAGGGACAAAGCAGCGAGCGAAAATTGGACGTACATCCATCATTTTTGACAGCTTTGGCCGCTTTTTTTTTCCCCGGCCATCTTTTTTTTCCCCTCATTTCATACTGTATTATAACATTTTTCTACTTTCGAACATAGTACTGAACCTGGAAAGAGAGAGAACATAGTACTGTACTTTTGTTTCGAAGCGTTATATTCGTGAGCTTTTCCCCGTTTATTTTATTAATTTTCTTTACTTTTTTCCCTATCCCCCAAAAAAGTAAACGAAAGAAAGAAGGACAAGGGATTTTTTTCCCTATCTTCTTCGAAAAGTTATTAATTTTTTCTTACCAGTTTCGCTCTCTCTAGAGCTCGTAGGAGTAAAGACAAAATCTACTTTTTTTTTTCTTATATATAGATATCCTGGTTTTAAGGCAAAAAAAAAAAAAAAAAATAGGAGGGTGGAGCCTGTTTACCAATCTTTTTTTAGGTTCTCTATTTTTACCTGCATCAGCTCGTTTATTATTATTAATATTATTATTATCTATTTTGTCACTGTCACCGAAATATACAGGATTTTTTTTTCTGCCTTTTTTTTTAACAAAAGACTTTATTTATTCAAGATTCATGCAAAAATTCCAGCTTTTTATATTTTTATTTTTTGGGACAGATATCTCTATGTATCTCTATACGAAAACTTGTGATAAATGCATTTTTTATTGGACTTTTCAAAAAGTGTTGGTGAAAAAAAAAAAAGAAATGTAATCATCTAACATTTTATCCTGACAAAAGTTTTGATATAAAAAATAAATATTTTAACAGCTTTAGCAAAAGTAAACAAGTAAAGTATAGTAAAATGTAACCTCATTTTCAGCTACATTATCTATTAATATTAACTAAATTTATGCATTTTTTTTTATTTTAAAATGAGAAATTATTTATTGCAATATGTTGATCACTAAAGGGACACGTTATGTAAATACAAACGTACATAATCAAGCCTTGAAGGTTTTAGAAAAAAAAGAATATTTAAAATGCTATATAATTTTATTACTTTTTTTTAAATAATTCAGTTAATAAAATTTCTCACCTGTTTAATTTAATTTACTTAATGAATTTAATTTTTCTCCATGCATTTAAATTTTAATTTGCGTAATTTAATTTTAGGCAGCATTTTTATCGTGTGACAACAATTTTAATTTTGATTTTAATTTTATCGTTTGGCACATTTTGTTTATTTATTCTTGCTTCTTTTGGTTAAATCCTTTAGAGACACCTCTTTTTTGGGTATTTATTCATTTTGCATGTTGACTATGTATTTCAACTATATAGGATTTCAGAGTGTATTTGCAACTTTGTCTCCATGCCACCTTTTATTAAACTTGCATTTATATGTTTAATCTCTTGTATTGTTTGTGTTTTAATTAGAGAATATAATTCACTTAGAATTTACTATGTATATCTAAATACTCTTGCACCATTTTGTACCTTGGTGAGAAATGGGGTATCTTTCTTTCTAATATTTTTGTCATTATTTATAATATGTAATTAGAAGATCAAGATAAAAATAAAGAAGAAACTATACAATTTTATGCCAATAAGACAAAATCTAAAAAAAATCAAGAAAAACAATATAATATAATATAAAGAAGGAGAAAAGGCATAGGGACCACGTCTTCATCAGGAGGGCGATGGTCAATTATGCAAATAAGACACTCTTTTCTAACTAGCACGAAAGACAAAGATCTAAAAATATTCGTGCTATTCCCCCGAAGAGTGTCTGTAAAAGAAAAAAATACAACTATATCAAAATTGAAATAAAAAAGAACCAAAGTAATACATTGAAGAATAAGCAATACGATGAATAATAGGTCAAACCATACGATGAATAATAGGTAAAACAATACAATGAGAAATAGTATCAAATACAGAAGAATATATATTAAATACAGAAGAATGTGGTTGCCAAAAGTAATAAGAAAAATTTTACAATTTAAATTAAGAAGTTAAAGTAGGTTAAAATTTTTAATGTAGATTATAAGTTAAAGTATAATAAATGTGAAAGTAGGTGTTTTCGGGATTATTGTAAGAACTTCAATTTGCATAGTTGACCATGAAGACGTGGTTTCTATACCGTTTCCTTATTTATATTATATTATATTGTTTTTCTTGATAAATAAGACAAATTATTGGTATTAAATTGTATAGTATCTTCTTCGTTTTATCTTGATTTTCTAATTACATCTTATTTAATTTATATCAGCATTTCTCTCAAAAGCTGCTTTTGCGCGGGTTTGATTGCCTATAATATTTGTTGGTAGATATTGTATTTGCTTTCTTACTTTCTATACATTATATTTACTGCTTTATTATATATATATATATATATATATATATATATATATAATAAACTACAGTGCCCATATCTGTTTTCTTAAACGAGGGCTGTGGGGTGTGAAGCATATGTCCCAGCTAGGTGGTCAGCCTAACGCGAAACCCCAATATTCAATTTAATTTTCAAGCATGCTTGGTACTCTCCGTTTTATCGACCCACTGAAGAGGGATTAAAGATTGAGTTGATTTTGCCAAGGCTGGAGGATGGAATCTGGAACTTGTGCCTTAAAAGCACAAAACGTTATATATATATATCAATAATTTTTAATATTTCCTTCATTATACTCCACCCCAAACCAGAAAATCAATGGGTTTACAGAATATGTATCAAACCCCACAATCCATTACTGAAATTCATTCATAATTACATATCAGTGTGTCCAGTCCCCATAGTTTTCTGTCTGCGAAATCTTCCCCTGCAAGTCATTGATACACACGCCTCCCTCATCTGCTGGAGACTGTCTTTGTTTGGAAGGGTGGCTATTTTCAGATCCACCCTGGTCCTCTCACGAAAAGGGATCGTCTTTATTCCCCCCCAAACAACTTTTCAATGATGTGGTGGGGTAATTGAAATGATTCACGAATTCATTCTGTCGTGATTGCAGGAAATACCCCAGTATATTTTCTGTTGGGATGAATAATGTAGATGATGGCATTCTCTTCTCCAGAGATATCTTTTAAAATATTAATTTTTTGTCATTTTCTTTTGAAATTCAATATAATTTGTATCTGAATCATCAAATGATTCTCTTAATCAATCGTACTTAATCTGCTGGTTGACTCATATTTGTGAATGGTTACAATTCTCATGATGACCAATAATGGGATTTGCTAAATGTAATTGGCTCTTTTTCCCCAATAATTTCTTTGTTAATTCTTTTCCCCTATAATTCCCTATTTTGTATAATTTTTAAACCCATACCCGGAAATTACATTTAAAAAAATTATTTTACTTTTAGTATTAGATTTGTATATTCTAAGAAGAGAAATATAAAATTTAAATAAAACGAAATTTATAAAAATTTAGGTGTTAAAATGTATGCCTAACTTGTTTTTATTAGATCTTTGAAATGTACTAAAATGTATAAATTCAAATATATACAATAGATCTAAACAATATCTATAAAAATGCAATAATAAAAAATCTGTGAAAAATTATGTGACAAAATATATGCCTAATTTGTTTTCATTCGATTCAATAATTGTATCAAAATAATGTCAACTTTACGTAAATAAGATTAAGCAAAACCTCGTCAAAAAGGAAATTTCATTTTTTATACAGTTTAAATTCAAAATATTATTAATAATGTGTTTTAAATAATCAGAAAAATAATAAGCTTAAAAAAAATTGTGTTTAAATAATTAAAAATAATATTAATTCAGTATTATTAATGTAGAAGCATTAGCATAAAATTTTAAAAAATCAATATAAATCGCTAATTCTGTTAAAAGATTAATTCATAATATAAATTTTTTGTTGCTCGTTGTCTTATTACGAGAGATCTTATTATTTTTCTAAAATAAACCGATGACTATCTAGGTAGGAACTGGCGCAAACAGATTTAGTCAAATTTACATTTCATCGTATAATGGTAAAATCAACGAAAATACACCATTGATATGTTAAATAATAGAACATTTGATTAAATTAATGAGGAAATGTTATATTAAATCATGTCGCTGACCGAATCGTCTACATTGACATCCATTGAATAACTACAGCTTTAAACGAACAAATTATTTAGTGAATGATCCCCATTGCATAATACAAAACATGTGAATCTGTAACAGAATGGTATATACTCGTTTGCCTATAGTTCTTAGTTCAAATCCTTGCTTAGATGAGGATATTTTGTATCATTTGAAATTCTGTTCTACCTGGTCTAATTACTTTTCATCTACGGAAAATAGTGAGAGCGAAAGATTAGTCAGTTATTACATTTAACCCAATATTTCAGCTTTTGAATATGTAGAATAGGTGTACTATAAAAATATTATATGGATACCGCTTCAACGTGGATATTTGGTATCATTTGAAATTCTGTTGTACATGATCTAATTACTTTTGATCTACAAAAAATAGTGAGAGCGATATATTAGTCAGTTATTACATTTAACCAAATACTTCAGCTTGCGAATATGTAGAATAGATGTACTATAAAAATATTGTCTGGATATTGCTTCAACGTGGATTATTTGTATCATTTGAAATTTTGTTGTACGTGATCTAATTACTTTTCATCTACAAAAATAATGAGAGCGATAGATTAGTCAGTTATTACATTTAACCAAACACTTCAATTTGCGAATATGTAGAATAGGTGAACTATAAAAATATCATCTGGATATTGTGCTTGGAATAAAAAAAGAATATCTCTCTCAACTCGCAAAACATATCGAAGGAGATATGAAATACCTAAAGGTATAATTGTATTCAAAGCCTCTCATAACATATTGCCATACTTTTTTTATCATCATAAAAACATCATGATTTAGGAGCAATTATTTACTAGCAAATGCAAATTCTGCGGAAGGCCTAGCTGCAGCCCGTGCATCTGGCCTCCTCTAATGTGCCTATAATCCCTTCTGCCGTGCCCTCAAGCCATGCAAGGGGAGATGAACTTTAAGCTGTTAAATTTTAATGTCATTTGAGTTACGGAGCCCATAACGCTGGATTGCGAAATGGTAAGCACGTCTGAAATATCGATAAATCTTTTACGATCCCTTTGTCGTCTATTATCTGGCAAGGGTTCTCGCTCCCTTGAGTTATAGCTCGGTAAGCAAATATCTGTCGCTCTATATATCTTGCATTTGGAGAAAAGATCGTTACTTAAATATAACCAGAGATCCTCGGTTTATGAGTGGTTTTAAGGAGAAAGGCCAGCGCGAGGTCTTTTTTAATGTTCGGTAAATTTCAAATAGGGATTTGTTCTCGGGTGTACTTTATCTCATTTGGTTTTGGAGAAGAGTGTTAATAATGGTGTTGTGACAAAGTCTTAAATTATATCCAAGTTTATAAAATGTATTTAAAATTACATCATTCAGTATATAGCTTTGAATAAATATAACTTTAAGTGTAAACATGTCTTGTTAAAATTACGCTATAGAAAATAAATCAGAAATCCAAGTTATGTAATCATCGGCTGTGATAAAAAAAAAAAAAAATTAACTGTGGGTAAAGGTATTGTGTAACTTTGATAAATTACTTTAAAAGTTTACCATGACAGTTTTTTTTTTCGATAAAAGGAAAAGTTATATATATATATATATATATATATATATATATAGATAGATAGATAGATACCTCATATAGCAAGAGCTGGGTAACAAAATAAAGTTTTACTTCTGCTTTGTGTTGGTTTGGTAAGAGCCAAGTAGTAGTTTCATGAATCTTTCTATCAATAAGAGAGATATTTGAATTTAGTGTTTATTAGTCCAGTGAGTGCTATGCTGTTACTATGATAGTGACAACTTATTACAATAGACAACAACAAATAGAAATTTTATATCCTCATAATTATTTATTACTAACTTGCATTTCAAGTTAATTATGTGTGGTAATTTTGATTTATCTTTTTTACACCATTTTATGAGTTTATCATGGTCTAATGATAAGATTGGGTTCACTTTCCTGGATGCAGATCCTTTGATTGAATAATGATTGAAAAAAATGCCTTCTGCATTTTTACTTTCTAGAAATACAGACTGAAGGGATGCTTTTGTCTTCACATAACGGGTAGCTAAAGTTATAAGACCAATTAACATTGTATTCTTTCTTTCGGGCAGGGGAAGATTTTTCATAGATAAGGAGCCTTGTTACCGTGACGTAACAGGGAAAAATTGGAAAATTTCCAAGCACCCACAACGACAAAGGATCACACAGATTAGCATACCGCAATAACGAACTACTAAAGTGGGTGCCAATGAATTTTATTGGTTTCTTCTTTTGTGATTTGAATATAATCCACTTTATATAAAAACAAAAGTATTCTCCAAAAGCAATAAGCAATAGTTGTTTGGATTCTGTAAAATTTTCAGTTCTTTTATTTTTTGCTACTGTTAATTAGTATCATTCTGTAATACAGTTAGACTACAAAAAGTATCTGAAAAAAATACATATATATAAACACTTATCAAGCCAATTTAATCATATTCAAGAGCACTTGTTTTAAAAGTATTCTATAATTTACCTGACTACTAAAATTACAAAACACTAAATATGCAAATTAAAAAGACATTATCTTTTTAATTTTTAATATTTTGTAATACTGTGGATTAATTAAATACGTAGAAGTATTTGAAAATACTTTTATTATATTGTATTACGGTGTATTTAATTAGTCGATAGCAAAAATGTATTTTAAGAAATGTTCCAGCAAAAGTGAGCAAATAAAACTAGTGTACTCCAAGTATTACAATTTATATTTTCATATATTTATGAATTCATTGGGAAAGATATTTTCATATGTAATTTTTTAAATTATTTATAATATATTACTAGTGCTAAGCCTCAAAAATAAATGCATATGCAAATTATGATTTTAATGAGTAACGATATTAGTTTTATTGCAATTTACATAATTAGTCAAATTAAATTCTTAAATGTGCATGTACTTATTTTAATAAAAGGAATACAATAGAATTCTCATGTATCGATATTTGAAGTTTAAAAAATAAAAAATGTAATTTTTATAAACAATTTCCATAAAAAAAAAATTTATAATTTTTTTTATATTTGTAATATATTTTATTTTTAATATATATATATATATATATATATATATATATAATTATTAAATTTATGCTGTTTTCAGAAAAATTATATTACATATGCACTTTGAATATAATTCTTGGGATTTTATATTAGTATACTTTATAAACCTCTTCGCTATAAATTTAAAGAGAGTTAGTTCCTAGCAAATAATTTTTCAACAGGATATTGGAAGCAATCTTATTCAGAACTTTAATAAGTTTTTTATTTCTTATTATTTTACTAGAATTTTTATTGATATTGTATTCGTCTGATCGTTAATTGCAAAATGAATATAAAGGCTTTTACGATAAATCATAAATTCAAATGTATCCATTTTAAATCAAGTATAGTTAAAGAATGGTAAGAAATCTTTGATTCCAGAAGAACTTTTTTATAAAATCTATTGAATTGCTCTAAGTTTTTCCTAAAACCACTTTTGAGTGAAATAGGAAACGATGAAAAGAAAAAGCAAAAAGGAACTATAACTCAACATTTTACTTATAATTTCAAATTCTAAGGAATATAATTATCAAGAATATGCTTTAGAATTTGAAATACTGTGTGTCCATTAAGAAAAAGAAATGAAAATGATTACTGCATAGAGATAAGATCTATACAGATTAGATAGAATGTCTTAGGAAATCTATTCATTGAAGTTCTTATTTCAAAAATAATGATCTAAGGAACAAAATATTTATATTTTTAATCGGATCTTGAAAAATGTATATCTTTTCATCAAAGACATTTATTTATAAGATACTAAAAATTACATTTCGTAGACATTGATGTTATTTTTATCATTTAATGTTATTTTTTATAAATTTTGAAGTGAGACATTCATTTTAGAACAAAATTTAGTCAGGTATGTTGTAAAAAAATTATTTTCACATGTAGCAATATTTATTAGTAAGCAAACAATATTCATTTAATTAATCTCATGCTAATTATTAGCTGTTGTGCACAGAATAGAGATAAAATTACTTTCAATTAATAAAATAATTTCTGAGGAAATATCCTATTGATATTAATCCGTACAATATCCATAAATTCATACATACATACATACATATATATATATATATAATAGTTTAACTTGATTTAGTCTTGTACTGTCTTTAGGATATTCAAAATGTATTTTAACAGTTTTTTAAGATAAAATCATATTTAATTTGAAAAAAGTTACAAATAATTCGAAAAATCAGTATGAAATAAATTACATTTTTTTATAAAAAAAATTTTTTTCATATAAAAAGAAAGAAAAAAAGGTGCATTTTTTATGTTTTTATGAAAAAATAGGAAAATATGTCTCTTTCTATCTTTATCTCTTTGACACTTATCAGTTTTCCCAGGTTTCCATAACAATTTTCTGTGTGTGTTGTGTTCTCTCTCTCTCGGAAATTGCGCCGTTTGCGAAAATCCTTTTTGCTTATTTTTGTCTGGATTTAATTTTAAACAAATTGTATATTGCAAAATTTTATGAATTAATAATTATAATGACTTAGCAGGATATTATTTTGAACTGTTCCTCAAAGAAAAATTACAATTTCACAGTTTATTTGCTTCGGACCCAATACTGAGATTATTGAACCATTGAAAAAAAAATTTCATTTTACATGAACTTGTAAGCTAAATATTTTCCTAAGATGTAATAAATTTATACTTTACAGTGACCGACAAAAGCGAAAGAAACTAGTTTGTTTTTCATTCTTCCCTCCTACTTTAAAATAGATATAATAAATAACTTAAATAAAAAAAAAGTGTTCGAAGTGTTACTCACTCCATTTCTGTTATCATAATTACCTCCAATAGCAATTTTACTCTCCTGAGTGCTCCACTGATACCGGGAAAGGAGCCAAAGGGTGGTGATCCTCCCCCACCCCCTCTAGAAGTGACTCCTTGTGCAAACATGGGCCGACAGATAGACTGCCTTGATTTATTATAGTTCCTTCCTAAAACCTCTGGGTAACGATTCCCAACCATTAATTTTTTTTTAAATGAAGTACGGTAGTAAAAAAAAATAAATAAATGTAAAGGATATAGAAAAAAATGCTTGATCGAATCACTACGCTCATATTTTTTTTTAAAAAAAAATGCAGCATGAAAGAAAACTTAAAAAAAAAGAATCGGTTAACGTTCTTAACTGCAACTGGTCATTCTCCTTAAACAAAGAAAAGGGAAAACTCGAAAATTTTTCCCTATAAAGTTTTTTTTTCCCCTCCCCAATGTACACTCCTCTTACTTGGTTCCACACTTAACCGAATAAAGAGGGAAGAGTTTTCGATAGATAAGCTACTTATTGCACGACTACACTTTTTTTGTTTTTTTATATACGACGGTGACTTGTTATCTTTTATTAGAGCCATTCAACTGCATTTATACTTTATTCACTCTGATGTTTTCCCAGTTTTTGAGAGGAGTGGCTGTTGAGGGAGGGTTCCTCTAGATGAAGGAATTGCTGATAGACCTATCTGATAATGTTCGCAAACATAAGAAAGCATATATATATATATATATATATATATATATATATATATATATATATATATATAAATATATATAATATATATATAGGTAAATTTTCTTTAATATTTTATAATTTTATACCATTATTCCCTAAATAATTAGTACAGTCATAAATCTATTTTCTTAAATTATTAAAATTAATTAAATTTTTTAAATTATTAATTTTTTTAATTAATAAAAAAATTGGATTAAATTCCGTGATCAATGTGACTCAGACTGATTCAAATGGGATTTATTTTTGAAATGTGTTCCAAAGTTTATTAATCAAGACGAGAATTGAAATTTAAAATTTCAAAATAAAGCATTTCGACCACCCGCTCACATGCAGCTATGTAATTAATGCAAAGAAATGTATTGTAATTGTTTTTTAAAAGTTGAATTTCTTTTTGGTCGACATTTTTATGTAGCTTTCTTTTTTATAAAAAAAAAAAACTTTTTTTTATATGAATAAGTTAATATATTTATATTAAAAATTCAATATTGATTAGAAGCTTAAATTTTTTAAACTGCTTATAATGAATAAATTGCTTATTTCCTAAACGAAGTTCAAAAATAGGATTTCAAATAATTCTAACAATAAACTAAAATGAATCAATATTTTGTGTAAGCTACCAATTATTTGTAAATTTGTTAAAAATTGCAATAAGTGAAAATTACATTTATTTAAATTGAATTTATCAGTAGAAATAAAATATGTTGAAATAACAAACGAATATATCTGAACACAAAATGAATTTGTTTCATTGAAAGTTTTGTACACTTTTATATACTATTGCTTGTGTGTAGGATTCATAAATGCCTTCTTGTAACTAGAGAACTGAGTTTTAATTTTACTATTTAGAAAAGTTACTATTGTGGGAACTACAAAAGAATACGTTCCTTTGAAATGCGTGGAAAGAAATTTTTTTTTATAAACATCCTGTAAATGTAGTTTTTTAACAAGTATTCAGTGATCGTTGCAAAGCTAATCATAAGGGGAAAACTTCCCAGTAATAATGTGGTGTATTTGATAGAGGAATCACTACTGCGAAAATGTGTCCAATAGTTAGACTTGAAGAATTTGACTTTAAAGATCAGCATTAATAGTTAATATTTTCTAATTTTTTTTTTTTTTTACGAGTTCCAGCCAGGTTGGCAATAAGGGGTGCGCTGCTCCACTTTTCCAACTGAACCATAATTTGGTGTGGAGTCCAACTTCCTCAGTACATACATGGCAAAGGTACCCGTTTATAGGCTAGGCAATCATTCATACTCCATTCAAACACGTAAAGGAGAAAAAACAAGATAGAGAAAAATAACATGCATGCCCGAGCCGGAATTCGAACCTAAGACCTCCCTACCCGCATTTTAGTACGCTGACCACTAGAGCGATTGGGCGGCAGTATTTTCAAATCAAACTAAATTATATTCAAATCTCTTTAAATTTTTAATTCCAGTATGCAGTAAAATCAATTAAAATAACAATATTTTTTTTATTCTATATCACTTATACATAAATATTGGTTACTAACTACATATTAATGTTTATGAAGTGTTTGTATAAATTGTGATTAATTTTTAATGATATTTTTTAATAAATAGCTATTACTGAAATTTGCTCCCTTAAACTATAAGTGATAAGAATTCACAAAATTCAGTATCAAGATATTTTTATAGTAAAGACTATGCAGAAGAAACCTTTAAATGATTTTATGGAGATATTTAAGTTCGAGTTGCTTATATATAAGAAATTGTTAAATATAACACAAAACATTTTTTTATATTATAGATTCTTAAGTAATATTTCGATATAATATTGGAAACTGTATTTTTATAGAATGGTTTATCATACTATGAGAATAAAGAAAAAATATTTAGTTCTGATTTTCATTGCTTTCTATACATAGTCCTTTTTATCTTCAAACGGATTTTAAAAAATGCACATGTGCAAAGCAATTTCTGTAAAGCTATATAAATTCACATACTTGAGAAACTCCTGGGTTTGGGGGTGCTCAAATAAATCTTACCCGGATTTACCAGTGCCCTCTATGGGATCTAATATTTTCTAATATAAGGCGCGTGCATTTTTATATGCATATCAGCATATATCCTGTATATCCAGCCTTTGTCTAGTTTCAGTTTTCAATTTTTTTTTTTCTTTTACTCCACTGCGGAAAAATCCCTAAATAATTCTGGCCACCCCACTTGCAAATCCCTGACAATTTTCATGGCACCTGTGCCCGGGTATGAGAGTCGGGTGAAGAGGGTGGTCATTTGCAACTCCACTCTCAAGTCCTCTCATCCAAACTGGGAAAAGGGTTGATGTGTAAGCGCGTGTGCTGGAACCCCTATCCGCCATGTTGCTCCATTCCTTCTTGCATCTCAGCACCACCATGCCTCTCGATGAGCGTTCTCCCCCCCCCCGCGAGTGGGCGGAGTCTGAAACCACCCTGACGTTGATAGATGAGCGATCAAAGCATCGCCAGGGCTAGCGAGCATTATCTGCAATCTATATAGAAGACGGTTTTTCTAAAAGTCGATTGATGATACGCCCCGGCAAAGACAGAAGGAGGGTAGGCCTAAAAGCAAACGATGAGAAGTAAAAAAAAAAAAAAAAAAAAAAAAAAAAAACTTAGATTCTTACCCCGAATTCAAGAAGAAATGCAAAGCTGCTTCGAAAAAAAAGGGAAGAAAAAGATTACTTACACCACCTAAGAAAGAAAAGGGGGGACTTCCAGACCGGTTATTTTTAGCAAATAACTTTCCGTCGTTCGACTCGCACATACACGCCCACTTTCTTCTGCACACATGCACACAGTCGAGTTGTGTGCATGTAGTATGTGCCCCAGCTCATTTTGCCCCGTTGGGTTTTTGTGTACGCTTTCCCATGGTTCAGCAGACCTCAGGCCTCCTTGGGATTTCGACCATTTACCCAGTTTTTCTATGCCCCAAGTTTTTTCTTACCGTTAGCACAGAAAGAATGGGGAAAAAAGTCAGAATGTGTAAGAACATCTTGTGTCCATGGAGGGGAGGGAGAGAAGATTAAGATAAGTAGAGAAGAATTGTTTATACAATCTAACTCCGGTTTTTTCACGTTTTTTCCAATACATTTGTTTCTTTCCTTTTTTTTTCAAATCTTCTTGGGAAACTTGGAATACCTTTTAGACTTTGGTAGATTTACAATTAAGGGAGTTACTCGTAAGTACTTTTAGAAAGGCAGTAAAATTTTTAAATAGTCTAAGATATATATATATATAACTATCGGAACAAAATAATTAGATTTTACTTTCAGCTTTATTTATGTGTCTTATCTGGTTATTATTAGGTTGTGTGTTTTTAAATTTTATTTACTATCTACCACTGTTTTAATTACATAAAGAAATAATAACTTAAATGATAATATTTCATTGTTTAGAAACATATTTATCCATCAATATTTTTTTAGAAAAGACCAAATTTAAATTAACACACTCTATTTATTCACATACACAAAATTCATCGTATTAAATTACCATTTTTACTTTAAAATCTGTATGCAGATTAGTTTACACTTTAACAGGCTGCAGATCGTTTTCTATGAAATAACTGACTAGTTATTATTATTAACTGACTAGAAAACATGGTCAGTTATTTCATGGAATATAACTAGGTATTCTGTAAAATAACTGGATTATATACTTT
>JAPDSC010109885.1:23432-43323 GCA_026290005.1 Latrodectus geometricus
TTATTGGTAAATAGGTTTTTGAACCATATTGTAGCTAGAGCGATAAATAGTTCTCTGACAAGGACTTCAATCAATAGCAAATGTTCAACAGCTCATGGGTTCAATTCCCACCCTTTCATGACTGTTTAACATAATTTAGAATTCCTTTTAAACTTTAGATCTGTATTAAATAACCTCTGGAGTGCAAAAAGAGACTTTAGAATTATAAAGAAATTAAATAATTTAGTAGAAAACTGCTTAACTTAAGCAATGTGAGTCATTTTAATTTTCTCTAATTAATTTTTTTATTAACTTTCTCCTCTTTGAATTCAAAATTTCTAAGCACAGAGCTTTTATTACGAGCCGTCCTCTTCTACAAAAAGATCATCCAGCCAGAATCAAACCGAAAGAAGATTATAAAAGCACCCCAACGCAACACAAATCGAAACCTTCGTTTTCATATTCACTCCTTCGGCATTCATTCCAAGCGAGAAAGGATGCAGCTCGGATTTAAAATTTGCATAACAAGTTTTGGAACTGACAAAAGTTGTGGCTTCCTGATGTGAAACTTTTATTCTAAACTTTGAAGCAGGCAACACAAATGCGGGGCTAAAGTACACAGTCGAAAGCTTGTTCTGTATTTGGTTTGGATTAAACCAAACTAAATTCCCGGAAAGTCTTGGTTTCCGGTAATTATTCGCAGTTTGCCGGGAAAACTCCGGGGCTCCTTTAAACTCATAAATATTCTCTCACGGCTCGGTTACAGTAATTATTCCTCAGAGGAAAGTGGATAACTTGTATTATTAGAGTGGAAAGATTTAATATTTGAGTGGTTAGAATAATTTTGGTTCAAAATTTGATGTTGGTTAAGAGTTAATACCTTATAGAATATCAAAATATAGCATAACTAATGGCCACTATAAGGATTTATATACAATGTATAAATCTGGAGTGAGTTTATAAAATACCTATTGAAAAAAAATAATTATTAATTTAGAAATTTTACTTTGGATTGGAAAGTTTATTTATTTTCACTACAGTATTGAGTTGTTATGGTTGCGTATATTTTGGCAACCATCATTTTACTGACACTCAACTCGTAATTTTGAGCAACTGTTAATAAAAGATTCCTTACATGTTAATAGGTTCTTTTTCAAACCAGCCTAGCAGATAGGCATTAGATTCTATAAAAGTTTGACTTGTTTAAACTCTTTCAACATCACAGTCTTCAGCTGTTTGGTTTGTTTGTCTCTCTATGGGCACTTTTGACACTCGAGGATTAATTCGACTAGATCACATATTTCTAAACTATTATAAAATATCTATGACTGCTGTGGGAATTGGATCAATGAACTTCTGAATTGAAGATCAATATTTTTTATTGTTCTAACGGTGGGCGCTGGATGATTAACCCTTCGCCACAACAAGGCTGGAAACTTCTACTCATTAAATGTTACCCGATGGGCACCTGTAAACCAAGTTACGAAGGCAAGTAGCATTACCCTCGTCACACCACCACAAACCCGTTTATAGGGTGGGCCACATTCCTACATCATCTCAAGAAAGGACAAGACATAGAGAAAGAAAGAGAAAGCATATCCACGCACATGTGCGTACCGGGATTCGAACCCAGGTCCTCCCCATCTATAGTCAGGTACGCTGACCACCACACAGACACCACGCTGACAGGGTAGGTGGCATTGAAGATCAAAGTTTAAATATTAAACTACCCAATTTTGACATGAATAATAAGCTGCCTATTGACCTATGACTTTTAAAAATTTTTTAATTGTTTTATAACTTTATAAATTGACTTCAGAAAGGACTTTTCATGCATAGTGGGCCATATTCATATGTTGCAAGGAAGGAAACTTGGAAAACTCCTAAGCACATACTCCGATATATGTTCAAGCAGAAAGCTGGAGAGTCCTATCCATCTCCTGTAGTTCAACTGTTGATGAGATCGAACCTAAGACATTTCGCTCTGAAGATCATTGTTCTCCCACAAGCCCACGGTGAGCCAAACTGTCCGGCTTGGAATCTACAATATAATTAAATACTAAATCCATAACACCTTCTGGAAAATATCCCTTATTTTCAAAGAGCAATCACAGTGTTAATTTAGAGAAACACTGCTTGAAAACTTAAACTGTAAGAAGTTAGTATGTAAATATTTTTAGTCCAAATTTTCGTATAAGCTAAAAACAATATGTAAAAATAGCAACACTGATGCATATAATAAATGTCAGAATTATTTAGAGATATGATACGTAAATATTTGATAAGTGAATAGTATAAGAAAAAATAATAAGGATATATAAGTCCAAAACAAATATAATTTTCTCTTCTTATTAACCTTAAAATTTGTTGGCCTGTTTCTGCTTTTGTATAAATCTAGAATCCGAAACTGAATAATTTAAATAGATATTATTAAATGTGTACATATATTTCTATATATTTTTCAATTATTCAATTTATATTATTTATTTATTTAAATTATTCTAATATCTGTTTAAACTAATTAGTTATTTAAATAACAGCTCATTAATGACAATGACTGAACTGTGATTAAAGCGATACTGATAAACATCCAATACACATTTGTCAGATCATCCTTCATTTTTAATGATTTTATTAGTATTTTTATATGGTAAGCAAGTAATTTATAATAATTAGTATCAAACTATACTGAGTTATACATGAAAGTAAAATAACTGGGTGAAACCATAAAGATATTGGAATTAAATTAAATATTTAGAATTTAATATTAATAGACAATTATTACTAAAATTGGAATAAACTACTGCGATAGTAAAGATTTTAAGTTATGTATCAATATTGAATAAATATGTGAAGTCTTTTTTAATAAAAAGTTACAAACAAATAAAACTACAAATTTAGAATTTTTATTCCGTGCTTCAACTTTTTCTAAGCATTCAATATATACCTGAATACTTAATATCTGTATACTTATTCTTAAAGAGAGCAGTATATGGCTGATAGAAACATTTTTATGATGAGTTATTAACAAATGGAATATATTAAAAGTAATTGGTAGAGTACACTGTGACCTTTGCGGGGCCCCACTTTTCAGATTTGTAAATCATAGGTTCGATCCTAACTACTGTTAAACAATAGAAGATTGATATTGTTTTTTTTCATTCTGTTTGTTCGTCTTTTTGGTATGGTTGCTTCGAGGTTTCCTGGTTTTCTTCTTTTGCGATTGGAGATTAAGAAAATATTTTGTAAAGTAACGACGCAATAAATACTCGTAAAAGTTTTAAGATGACTTTTAGATTTCGGGATATCCTTTATGCGATAAAAAATAATACAGGTATGCACAACGTACAGTGTATTAGGACTATGGTATTCAAAGTAGAAGTATACAAGTTTAACCCTAGTCACTATTGAATACATTGGGACTCTATTTCAATATATCAAAATCTTCGTAAAAGGTATTCAAGAAATGTTCATGCAAACACAAGTACCATGCATAAGAAGCTTTATATGTTTCTATTGTTTATTTTCCTACCTTATGAAATGTCTTTAGGGTCTTTAATCAATCATATGAAATATATGATCATTGTTTGTGAAGTATCTAAAGGGATTTTCACTGAAGTTCTCGCATTATTTGAAAGAAACCGGTTGAATGCTTCCTTCCTAAGTACGATTATTCACTTTTAAAACGCCATTTTCATATTTCCGAGTATTTATTCCAAATTTCCAACTTGCCATAAATTTCTCACTTGATAAATACTCTTTTCTCGCTCCACTTTACTACCCCCCAAGGAAGCCCCCTTCAAATATCTGTTTCCGAAAATTCATCTGCTATTTATCTTCATACACAGACACTATCAATAATTTCTTTTATTTTTTTTCCATGTAACTGGCTGGAGATGTTTTTCCCCATAAGAGGGATTTTTCGTCCTCGTTCATCAAGAAAAGGGGCAAATTTCCGTATCGCATCTCTTCCCGAAAGGGCCACGCGAAATCCACCATCTTCTCCAAATATTACACACATCCTAAATATAAATATGTATAGATATACATTCCTTTTCCCGTTTATTTTTTATTTCATCTACGTCGACGCTTGTATTTATTTCTCTGTGCTTCATTCCAGTTTTTTCTTCCCGGAAAAGTTCCATTTTTTTTTCCACCGCCCTTCCTTTCATAAGTACGTTTTGAATTTGCTCTATAGGGGAGAAGAAGGGTAAAAAAAAAAAAAATCCAGGAGTTACATTTTTTCTCTTGGACATTTCATTCTTTTGAGACGAAATAGCGCCATTCTGCAAACATCCACCTCCTTCGCGTTGTTGGGGATGAGTCTGGTATGAGTGTGTGGCGCTTTTTATGTATGAGCGACTCCGTCGCCACCACCCCCAAGCCTCAACAACTTCCCTGCGAACTCCCCGGTAATGCACGCGCCTATTCTGCGGTATGTGTACCAGTTGAGTTTAGATATTCACCGTATGCCTTAGCAGAGAAGGGAAAAATATCTTATTCAGAGGAAATCTGCCGGGTGGCGTATCTATTTTTCATTTCAAATACACGAGTCTGCCGCATTTGGTGTGTCTGAATTTTCAAAAAAAAAAAAAAAAAATTTCCTTTCTTGATAGCTTTTATGCGTTGGTTATTTCTCTTTCCTCTCTCTTTTTTTTTCTTCTCTTTTTTATAACTTGCTTATCACTCTTTCTCCTTTTTTGCTTTATTTACTCTTACCTAGTAATAGTTAAGGCGAAGTCATAATAGTGGATTTAGTTGTCAAAATATGGGTGGCATCCTCTTTCGAAGTATATATACCAGCTTTAAGGGAAGGTGGCAAATTTTATTACCATTGATAAACTCAGATGTGTGTGTATGTCGTAAAATAAAAGAATTTATTTTCTACTTTGTGAAGTTTTTCAAATCGAAGTGGGGTTTATTTTCATGCGTCTATTGTTATTGTGATATTGCAAACCACTTTGTGATATTGCTTTTTAAAGTGAAAGGTAGCAATGTAAATTGGCTCCGAAAATGCAACTGTATATGTGGCTCCAAACAGAAACTTGCATTCTAACGAAAATACTACTATGAAAATTCAAAGAAAATTTTTTAATGCCGAGAAGATAGCTGAATGATGTTATTCAGTTCAGCAGTTTTGTATTCCTAACCAGATTTTGAATATTTGTAGTGACTCGGAATTTATTTATAACTATGTAATATTATTGAATTGTATCTCAAGCAAAACAAATGTGACCATAAAGCTACAATAAGTTAAACATTTTAAAAAGTTTTTTTTTGTTTCTAATGGCGGGCACACTTGAGCAAGTTTAGTACATTAGCCGCAACAAGGCTGAAAACTGCTACTCATTTTATCGTTAACCGGTGGGCACCTGTGAACCAAGTCACGGAGGTACGAGTAGCATCGCCCACGCCACACCACCACAAACCCATTTATAGGGCGGGCCACATTCATTCATCCTCTGAGGAAAGGACAAGAAACACAGAGAGAGAAAGAGAAAGTACATCCATGCCCGAGCCGGGATTCGAACCCAGGTCCTCCCCCATCCGTAATCAGTTATACTAACCACTAGACAGGTTGAGCGGCATCGATCTCATTAAACTAAAAAATATTACAAGGGAGCAAGGATGCATGATGAATATTTTAATTCTAATTATGTTGCGATGAAGTTAAAACTTTATCACCACACGTACATTTAAAACCATAGATAGGTACAGTGAGTGTTATGTCCAATTAGTCTTGATGTTAGATTCATTCTAGTATGGATATAAGAACATATAGCAAATTTTTATATGGTACAACATTTTGCAATAGTTGTCATAGACATACGAGCTTGTCGCAAACATTTTACTCTAGAAAATTTCAAGAAAAGTAATCATCCCTGTGAAAGAAATGCAAAATTTTATTAAACACCAAAAAGTGGTCCTTGGATCTAACACTTAAGGGCGAATAATAGCTTTATTTATAACATATCAGAGTTACAAAACTATGAACAAATTCAAGTCGATTGAACATATTCACACGCCATTATTTATTCTTATCAAAAGAGGAAAATTAGATGAGTGAAAAATTTTATGAGCCCCTAAAATTGGTTCTAATATCCACCACTAGAGGGCAATTTGAATAAACATCTTAATATGTACACAGCAGAGATCTGCAATCATTGGTGTGAGTTGGGTTCTACCATTTAAGTGGAAAGAGGGGATGGAAGTATTTGTAATTAAGAAATAGTGGTCAAGCTGAAGACTGCCACTCGTAGATTTGACCTGCCATTCCCAGAGACATACATCATTTCATTTGGAAGACATTGTAATAATACCTATTTAAAGCTTCCCAGTTTCTTTTTATGAATATGATAAATATTCGTCTAAATCCAGATTTGAACTCATTACCTTCTGTTAAGGAGATTAACGCCTTTCACTGCATCAGCACGCTTCCCAGTACCTAGCCCTGAATTAGGCTTTACCAATTAGATGGAAGCAGCCGGGTGGGAGTCTATGTAATTTAGAAGAAGGACTAAGCAGAAGACCCCCGAATACTTGATTGGCCAGCCCCAGAGGTATCATTTCACTTGGAGGACATCGCAACCACAATCTATTTAACGCTTCTCAGCCGTCTTAACTTAGATTCATACTCTTACTTCCGGTAATGAGATAGACGGCTTAACCAACCAGACAACAGCGGCCTCTCATTAATGAATTGTAAAATCGTATATATTTGGACAATTTTTCATTTTGTTTTGGTCATATCAACATAAATGTCATTAACACTTAAAAATATTCAGGAATACTTATTTATAATTAATGCTCAGTTATTTTAAAGAATGTTACAATTTTTTTAAATAAAGGAAATTGATTTTTATTATCACTTGAATTCTCAAGCTTTGTTGTGTACTTTTGAAATTCGAAATCTTAAAACACAATGCACACACACACACATAATAACTTACATAAATTAATATTATATTCATAATTAATATTTTTATTTTTTCTTGGGGTTGCAGATTATTTTTATTAAGTTATTGGTATAAAATTGAGATAAATTTCTACATTAGTATGCATTAGCATTCAAAGAAATATACAAGCTGCATTAAGTTTTACAAAAAAAAGCTCATTTTCTTTAATGGCTCTTTAAGAACTTATCGATTCATCATCGATATCGATTTTCAAAATAATCATTCAAAACAACTTTTTAGGTGCCGATATTCTATATTCAAAACAGCCTTTCAAAAGTTTCAGATCGATGAAAACTATCCGATTGAGAAGTTCCTGCGAAATTTTGTTTGATAAATGACGACTTATGGATTGAAATAAAAGGCCGTTTTATTTTCCAAAAGATATGCTGTAAAGTTGCTCAATTTTCGCTGTGTCTTTCCAGAAAAAAAAAAAAACTTCTTTTTCTTTGCTTAAAGAAACACCGAAGAAGAAGAAACTATCCGATAAAATAAAAGACGATTTTAAAATCTTACTTCAAATGTACTTGTTCTTTTAAAATTTTACTTCGAGCTTATTTCTTTAAGCAGTTAATTATTTATATAATTAGAGAAGTTCTCAATAAATAAATATTTGAATTAAAGAAATCATTTCTAATTTAGAATGTTTTATTTTGTTAATTCAGTTGAGTACATAAAATGTATTGTAAGTATTCTAATTATACAAAATTTCATTAATCACAGTTTATATTTTATTTATCCAGTTTATTATGGGTTCGAATCTCAGAAAATAAATGGATTCAATGGTCTTACATTCTCTATAGTCAAAATATTAGATTGGGGAAAAAGAAATCCATTATTTTTACGTGCATCTTTAGCATCCAAATACCCAAACGGAATCGACGAAACCAAAATTGTGCGTAACTGGTTGTTACAGTCATATATAGGACGATAAGCACCTTTCACAATTTTAGCTACTTGATTAGCATTTTCGCCATTATAAAACTAAAATGTATCGAATTTTCTGTTTGTTGTCTTCTATTTTTAAAACCTTGTACTCATAACTGAATGAATCAAACAAAAAACCGCAAGAGGATATTTTAGTGTCAAATGTCTCCTTTCCAACGAGCATAAATTTGAAATTGTTTTATTGATACCTCACGAGATAGCGATCACTACAGACGTCTACCGAAAAAATAATGGATAACTTTTTCCCCAAACTTATATGTTTCCGTGTTAAATCTCAACATTTAAGCCTAGATTATCTGTAAGTTGCTGGAGCTTGATGTAAGCACACGTATAAAATCTTTTAATCGTAATTTATGTTTGCTATTTCTTCTGTTCATTGTATTTGATGTGAAGCACCCTAAGGTAGAACACTGCCTTCATTCTGGCGAATAGATTGTTCTAATTAAAAAACAGTATTAGTACCTGGCCAGAAGAATCCATTACTTGGCCCATTACTCTCAGGTGTCTCATTTCGCTTGATGGACATTACAATTACGACTTGTTTTCAATATTATGGCCCCACTAGTGAATATGATATATTATTGACTGAGTCGGGTACAAAACCCGCTACCTTCCGGTAACGCTAACAAATCTTTTCCAAAAAAATGCCGCATTTATTACTTATGCTGATAATTAACACATAATTTCCATTTAATGCGGATTCTACAGTTTAGAAATTTTAGAATTATCTCACTTCTACTGGTGCTTAAGCCTAGAAAAATGGATTGTTCTAATTAGATAACAGAATCAATACTTAGCCTGAAGAATTTAGTACTTTTGGCCCATTAATATCAGGTATCTCATTTTATTTGATGGACTTTAAGATCACGACTTGTTTTGCATATTCCAGCTCCACTACTAAAAATGATATATTTTTGACTGAGTCGGGTATAAAACCCGCTACCTTCCGCTAATGCGAACGAAACTTTTCCAAGCTAGTCAACCACTGCAGCATTTGTTACTTATACATATAATTAACAGATAATTTCTATTTAATGTGGATAATTCTACAATCTAAAAATTTTAGAATTAGCCCATTCTACTAGTGCATATACATATTAGAATGTATATAACTCAATTTACCAATTTGAAATTGAGATATGTGCATACCCATGAATTAAAATGTATATATTTTACACAATAAAACACAAAAAAGCTTGAAAAAATAGCTTTTATAATATTTCTTACTTATTCAAATATTTAATAGCACTTATTTTAGGAGGAAAATGATAAAATATATAAATGATTAAAGATTTAAAAAAATATCCTATTATCGAAATAAAACATTGAGCAATTTTAAGTTGAACAATTACTAATGTATATAAAATTATAAAATTATGCGGGTTCAAAATATACTTACTAGATAGATTACTTATATATATAATAGATAGATTACTAATAGAACTCTTACTTGTTACAAGCACTTATGTCTACCAGCGCTAAGTGAAAGCAATCGAAAAGAGATCGCTTTATTCAGTAATACAACGGTATAAAAAAAAATCAGTACTTATGTGAACTAAATTTCTTGAAATACAACCATAAGTTTTTTTTAACCCCTCTATCTTCTACACTGGATTCGATATCACCTAATTGGTCGCCAAATTACAAACTCTGATCTACCGTGGAGTTTGGTCTCAGCGGAAAATAAAAGAGAAAAAGAAAGCGAAATACGAAAGACAAAAAGAGGTGGGGGGTGGGAGGAAAATATACCCTCAAAGCAGATTGCCCGAAACATTCTCCAAGAAACTATAAAGAAAAAGAAAACTTCGTTCTAGGAGATAAGAACGGACCAATTCCCTAGGCCTATACCCCCCACCACCGACGGGAAACTTAATTCAAAAGATTTTTACTTGCCTTCCAGGATAAATAAGAAGATGGAGGGGGAAAAAAAAAAGATTTCGAAAGGGAGTTTTTTCCCTTTCTTTTCTTTCCAGGGGCTTATTTATAAGACCTGACAGTGATAACACAGATAGAGACCGGGGCTTCGTAGCATTTATGTTTAATGTGCCTTGTAATTTGCCTTTTGTTTTCCTGAGAACCGTTCCTCGGTGGTGGGATAGATTTTCAAGTGTTATCTGGGGCAACATATCGAATTCGGCTTACAGAGGAAAGATCGAAGCTTGGGAGGTTTTAAATGCGAAGCATTAATCAAATTTCGCTTTGTTTGTCGAGGGAAAAGGCAAGGAAATTGCTGCTAGGTCTTGTTGTACTTGCTGGATCACCTGTCAAATTGTAAGCAGCTAATTGGAAATCGCTTGACTTTGTGGATCGTTGTTGTTCTAGCTTCTCTAATACCCTTTCACAAACTCTCTTTACATATTTATATTTTGTTGTTGCTCTATATCTAATCTAATATTAGCTTCATATTCCTAAGTATAACACTCATTTTTTTTATAAATTATCAGATTTTGAATCAGTCAAAATTTATGACTAAAAACCAAAAAGAGATGTTACCAATTCTATTGCTGTGCTTTAGTATTATTTTTAATCTTATGATTCAAATAGACTTACAACTTACAGTTTTAAAAATCTACGACGTATAATTTTTTTTAAGAGAAATTTTCTTATTTTCCATTTCATTTTTATGGGTTATATTAATGTTTTGGATGAGCAGAAACCTGTAAACTTCCACTATATCCTACTGCAGACGTGTACTCTCAGAAAATAATACTCCATCATTCATTTCCTATTGTTTAACGTTAGCTATATATTTCTCTAACAATGTATTTATCTAAGAAAATACACTACTTTAAAGATTATATTGATTATTATCGTTCGTTATCGTGGATTTTTCAATGTTTTCATTTATTTGACTTACAGTAATTAAGATTTAATTATGTATAGCTGTAAAAAATTTAATTATTTTTCCTCAATGCAATTGGAAAACATTTGGCAAATATAAAAAATTTAAATTAGAATGAACTAGATATATATATTGGCAAAAAAAATTTACAAACATATATCATTAACATTTTTCCATCTTCAGTTGTAAATTACAACATTTTTAGATTAAGAAACCTTGTGACAAACCACATAAAAATGGAATCATGCTTCAAATGTTAGTTTTTATCTTCTATAATTGAATTATTTCGTTATTCGACACCTGAGAATGTACTTTTTTCTCCAAACTCTCAAAATTTCAGAGGAACATTTTCATATTGCGGAGACTAACATATGAAAGCTGTTATTAAACATTTAAACATCCACCCCATGTTGATTTCATGGAACATTTTTCAGTGTACTCACGTCTACTCTGAAATGGAGAAAACCCGAAAAATTCCCGAACACCCATTCGCATGCATAAAGATAAGGTCAATATTCGACAATGTTTGTGTTCGAATCTTGTACATTCTACTTTTGAGATTGTAGTCCTAAGGCTAGGCCACAGTGAGCCAAAAGACCTTAATTGGTAAATTTTAAGTTTGAATGGCCGCATAATTCCTTATTGAATAGCTAATCTGCCATTCAGGTATGGTCAGCCATTTGTTTCGAATAATTTTCTGTTCTAACTATACTGGTATACAAGAGATAAAGTTATATGAAATGTATTTACCCCCCCCCCTCCTTTTATGCTCATATATGTTTCACGCTTGTAGATGAAATAGAAAATTGTTACTTTACATTCACCCGACTTAATTAATTATTTCAATAACTTATTTATAATAAATTACCCCGCTTCCATGATTCATTTGCACTAAAAATTCATTTGTTAGAGCTTACGGTTCAATCAATTAGAGCACGATATATCAACCTGTCGCCTAACATTTGGAACAATAACTGAATTAGTTCTTTTGAGCAGTTCAATACTCTGTGCTTCATTGTTAACTGACGACTCCATTGTGCGGGCGGGCAACCTTTGATTCCTTTTCGATTTGCAGCATCCTTCGCTCAACAAATGCCCCGATATGAATAAAGCATCCGTGTAAGTACTTTGTCTGATCCTTCCTTTGGCGATGAAGTGCGTGTGTGAGTATGTTTCGGCGGCGAATACTAATGCATCTTTCATGCCCTGAATGAATGGGTGATGTCTACGGAAGACTCGCCAAGTTAATATATAATCAATCAACAGGCGACAAGATATTCGCCGTTGTCTCAAGCTATTGAGATGAAGATTATGCACGCAGATTTCCATAGGGCCGAAGGGCTTTGCTCCGTTCTTCCCATAGAAATGCAGATTAGATAACAGAATTAAATTTATAATTCGATTAATCTGATATAGGAGATGATTATTTTCTACCCCCGAAATTTGAGTTTAAATCTGGTATCTTCGTTGTAATTAATTAAAATTTTCTGCACCGCCCAAGGTAGCTTCATTGGTCACTTTTCTAGCCTTTAGTTTAACAACTCCCACCTTGAGTGTGGATGATTGTGTGCGTTTTAAATTGCATGTCCCTATTGAATTAGTCTCCAAGCACAAAAAGTTATCTTAGAACGAGAGTCCAACTTTACAATCTAAAGCCACAACTGTTGCATTAGGAACAGGGTATCGTTTATCTATCTTTAATTTAAGGTTTAAATACAGGATCTATAAGCAATGCATACAAACATAACGGCATGATGGTGTTCCGGTTTGTAACTACAAGGATGAGGAATTAATTTCCACCAATATAAAAATGTCATACTTTTAAACTATGATGAAATGACTAAACTGACACTTGATCTGCCTTTTTCTTTTACATATCTGACTTTTGATCTTTATTTTATTAATAGTGATTGTTTCTAAGAATTGTTTCTGATGATGATAATTTAACTGTAGATAGTTGCCGATAGTCCATTGTGCATCGCAATTCATTTAGAGTATAATTCTGTATCAGTATTATATTAAAATAAGGGTAATTCAGTTGTAAACACAATGATTGAAATTCGAAAGAAATATATTAAATTCCAGATAAATATCATTTAGTTAAAGTAAGAATTCAGAAAGAAAAATGTAGTCTTAATTCCTGATTTTAAACTTCCCATATATACTAGATGGTTGGGTTAGACTATACTTTAGGGTGCCCTTTGATTCTCGCCAAGTTGTGATGGAGATTGATCGCCAAGCTGGGCAAAATCTAATCGTGTTCTGATTGGATTGGATCCAGTCGAGGCTCTGATTGGTTTATCGTTTTTAGAATTTTGAAAATCCAACGGACGTTGCGTTATTTTTTAATGTTCAACCATACCTGTTAGCACTGTAATCAGCACAAACAGGAATGGCGCCAAAAAAAATCGCCAAGTTCGCCAAAGGGCACCCTAAAATATAGTTTTACCGATGTTTGAATTAACTAATATGACTTAATAATTCTCGACTTACAGGAAATTAAAGTTTATTAAGGCTACCTGTGTGTGTAAAATTTATTTATTAAATAATTTACTTATAATTGAGTATAATTTCTTGATATGCGTATGAAGCAATTAAAATGTATATAAATGATTCTACATTCATAACCTATATCTATGCAGTATTATTTCGAAGTGTATAAGATCTTTTCCACTTGTTGTCAATTGCCTATTGTATAGTTTAGTGCATATTATTTAGTCCACGAAAGTTTGTAACACCCTAAAAAATCCATCTAATTAATTATCAAACATTAAATTAGACTCTACTTTAAAAATTCATTTGAATTAAAGAAGTTATTAAATTATAAAAATGAGAATTATTTATGTCCTCATATATCTTCTTACAATTTGATTAATTCCAAAACTAATTGAGTTGACAAAAAAATTGCTTTTGACGTGTTTCTTTTATAAAACTTCCATACTACTAGTATACAATTTTATACTTGAACATATAGATCTAAATCATATACTCTGTAAATAAGATATTTGATTTATGATCAAATAAGAACAACTTTCATTAATTTTATAAATTTGTATATCGCCGACACTAAGGCACTTTAATACATCTTGCCAGATCTAAGCAATATGATATGGATACCACAGAAATTTATTTATGCAGACCTTGGCATTTGACTCATTTTTTAACCAATCATTTGAGTAGAATAGATCTAAGCATTTCCTCTTCAAATTAAGATAATTTCGAGGGTGTCATAAATTTTCCATAATCACGCGTCAAGCAGCAAAATTTCTCTATTATAAACCAACTCCTACTTCCGGCTACCAAAATAGAGATATAACCACTTTTAACTTCGGTGTAAGTTTCTTTGGAGCTTATTAAACTATCGAAGCTATTCGAGATTTCTGCTTATCGCGAAGCCTACACAGAAATGCAATTAAGCCAGACATTTTCCAAAGACCACGCCTGTTACAAATAACAGCCAAAAAAAGGAGATATATTTTGAAGAATTTATATATGGTTCTTTAAAAGGCGGACAGCTAGGACCTACTAGGACTAAAAAGAAAACATTCGTGTCTAGTTTTTTTTTTTTTATTTTATTTATCTTAGGTTGGTTAGGAGATTTATCGACGATATGCCCCCCATCCCTATGCAGAGAGATGAGTCCATAATTCGGCTTTGTTCCCTCGTTGAAGGTCATGTCGACTATGTGTTGCAAAGTCCAGAATGAAAAGGGGGGCTGTTTGATATAAATTAACCCTATTAATCATGGTTTACAACCCCTGAGGGAGACTTCTGAATCAATGAAAAAAAATAAAGATTTTGAAGTTGATTTCAACCGTCAAAAAAAAATCTTCATAATGTCTTCCTCTTCCTGACATATTGATGTGAATTTAATAAATTAGTTTATTTTTGATTGAAAGTTGCTTTGCGATTCTGACAATGTAACTAAATTAACTCTCGAAGGCCTACCAGATGTCATGGCTTATTAAACCCATTGCTTATAAGTTAATTGATAATTATTTTTTGCCTTAGCTTTGGGGCATATTTTACGGATGTTTCATTTCATAGAAAATTTTTCAACATCTTTTGTTAAAATACCGAATTCTTGACTTTAATAATTATTAATTTACAGTAACAAATTTTGAAAAGATTATTGAATGATTTTTTTTTCCTATTTTTTCTAGATTATGAGGTGATTATATGAAAACTATGATTTTATTTATTTAATTAAGGATTTAATCCATTCTAAGGAATTATTAAGAGAATTTGTTATCATATAATTTATTAATATGTACATAATAAATCAATAATGCAAACAAGAGTTTGATCACGCCCGTTTTTCTTTCATAAAATGTGTTTTTAAATATATTTTTTATTTGAATAGAATGCCGCCCAACCTGTCTAGTGGTTAGCGTATCTGACTACAAATGGGTGGGACCTGGGTTCGAATCCTGGCTCGGGCATGGATGTACTTTCTCTCTCTCTTTCTTGTCTTTGTCCTTTCTTTGTGTGTGTGAATGGTTGCCTACCCTATAAACGGGTACCTATGGCATGTGAGTACTGAGGAAGTCGGACTCCACACCAAATATGATTCAGTTGGAAAAAGTGGAGCAGCGCACCCCATATTGCCAGCCTGGCTGGCACACAACAACAACAATTTGAATAGAATAGCTTACTATTGTTATCTTAAAAATAGTTTAATGTAAGAGCCTTAGTTAACACAAAAGTTGAATGAACTCATAAACTAATTGGTAAACAATAATATCTACCCATTAAATTGTCCGTAACTGATTATTAATATCAACTAGGATCTTATTAAAGGAATAATAGTTACGGTGTTGCAAGATCCTGGATTCTATTAATTGATTTGCGAATCAATTCCGATTATCTTAAAACACTTCTTTATTATGAATGAATGTCAATATTAAGATAATTTTTTTAAGATCAATATAATTGCTCACCGTGGTGTTATGGTGGCTCAGCGTTCTTCGGAACATAAGGACCCAGGTTCGATCTCAGCTATAGCTAGACAACATGAAATGGATGTTGCGCTTTTATCTTCTTGTTGCAAGTCTGTCGAGGTGGATGCTTGGAAGTTTTCTGAGTTTCTTCCATTGTTATATACGGTGCCACTATCTGTGTAAAATCCTTCTAAAAGGCAGTTTTATTCGATGGATATCAAAAATTCTTCACAATGGACTCAAAATATTGAACATAGGCAATAATACTTGACTAAGAAGTAATACAATTGCACAATACAATCAAATCTGTATTTTGAATATATTTTTGTAGGAAAAAATTAGTTTTTACAAAGTCTGTCAATTTTGATCAGTAGCGATGTTCATTTATTTAATTCTACATTATAGTGCGTCGATGAAATTTTATTAATTTCTAGGGCATGGAGGATCTTATAAAAATGTGAACTTCGTAATCTTTGCAAATATTCATTTTTTATACATTTTCTCAATTTAATTTCGCAATTTGTATTATATGTCCATCCCTAATGACAAAAAGAATAACTAGTGTCCATTCTTAGAAATAAACCTACTTTTTAAAAATCTTTTACCCCTATTTTCAATGATTGCTTATATTAATTTTTTAATACAAATAAAGTTCTTGTTTAGTTTTCTTAAGATAGAATTTAGTTAAATGGGAAATAAATATTGATAAACTTTGTCTTTTGGCATTTACTTCAATTTTGCAAGCATTTTGCTATATAGGAACTAAACTAGAGACTATCTGAGTAAAAAAAATAAATGCTCAGTCTTTTCAATTTTTTTTTACCAAATTTTGAGCTAATGTTCCAGTTTGTAATTACATTGGAAAATCAATATAAATTTAACGATAAAAAGTGAACAATATTTTGTCCATTTTTACCTACACGCTATTTTAACATCGAAAGGAAGTTAAGCTCTATACTTTTGTGACTGATATTGATTTAGTGACAAAAATATTACTGAATTACATTAGACACACCCCGATTTCTTTTCATTTTATTATTACACAAATAAAAGAATTCTACAACAATAATAATTTTTTTAACGTTATTCTGGTCACACAGCTATTTGGCTTAGTATAAAGCATAAAAAAGTCTCTTTATATTAAAAAAACTTGATAGTTGTAGAAATATTTTACACCCTGCATATTCTGCCTAAGCCAATAAAACTTATTCTTTGTATCCTAATCTTATAGACGAGCGTAAAGAAAGTCAAGAATTAGTGTTGGTAGTCAGCTTTCGGGTAGTGGACCACTTGCTTCTTCGTCCGTCACTTGCAGCCATAAAATAATCATTACTAGAAGAACCAATTTTAATTGCTTTTCCTTTAATCAATTAAAATCTACGTTACATATAAAGGATTTGTATTCCTTAATTTTTCGCTGATTTAATATCCCAGTTTGGTAAGTATAACAGAAAAATTATCATATCAGAGGTGTTGGCTGCATTTTTTGAAAATGATTCAAAATTATGGGACACCTAATGGAACTTTATTAATCATCCGGTTCCAAATCCAAAAAGCATTCCATTTTACTGGCTTGTTATTCTAAATTTATGGATTTAAAGCTCCATTTTCAAAAACTGATCGCAACAGAAAAAAGTTTTATACCCCAAAAAAATGTTTTTAGAAAATGTCGCCAACAATGTAAAATGGATATCTCATATATGATGATGATCATTAATGTTTGTTACTTTATTTTTTATATAAATAGAAGATAGAAAGCTCCAAACATGGAAATTTGGATCGATTCCGAATAAATATAACTAGAATAAATAATAGAAAATATTCACTATAACCATCATATATATATATATATATATATATATATATATATATATATATAACTTAGTTCTTTAAGATGGATAAGCAACTACAATATTAAGCTGTAAGTAAGGTTGCACTATACTCAATCTTATCTTTTTAACCATAAAGAGGTTGTTTCTTTCGTTACAGTAGAGATCATGTGTACGTCATTTTATTTCACTCATAATTAGTCTGTGAGTTAAACAAATAATCGTTTTCATCAATGATGTTGAATATTCTATTTTGTCCACCCATCAAAAACAAGTCAATTTGTCAGTGGGATAAGCTCTTCAGTGAACAGTTGGAAAGAAAATGTTGGCCCATATATTAGTGGGATGGGTTATTTTATATATTAGAGGAGATTTGTCTCTCTTGATACCGCTATTAAAAAATAAATACTTATGAATCATTTAGTAAATATAAATTTATTTCATGTAGCGTGTAAAACGCCTTAAATATTAATTGTTTATGCAAGCAATCAATAAATCATAACATCCGCTTTATGGTTAGTTTCAATCAGCAAGGAAGATTTAAATGGGTTTTTTTTTTTCGTTTTTTAAGCACAATGCGTTTAAGAATTGTCAGAGTAATTCGCTAAACACCTCATCAATAAGGCCTTTTAAGCAACATAAGCCTTGTCATTGAATTCTTTATTCACAACCTTAATCAAACCGTTTCTGAGAAATTAATGAAAGCAAGTAATCATCAGCAATAAAAGGTCATAATATCCATTACATTTTGTAAAAAAAAAAAATCAGCAATCCATAACATTTAAATGACATCGATAAAATAAAAGATTTTCGCATTTTACTGTCTTGGAAATTTACAGAAAAGTTTTAATTTAGAATGTCTAATCTAAAGTTTAAGAACCTGAAATCGGTAAAATAAAATATAGCCTCTAAATAAATTGACAACATTAAATCTTATTGAATCCGAATGGTTTTTATTTGGTTTTGTTTGAAAATTAATTTATTCTTGGAAAATTTAATAGCTTATATATAAGAGAGTATTAAAGGGAGAGAGATTTTATATCCTAATAATTAGCCTAACAGTTTGTATTGAATGTTTGTTTCAAGAAGATAATTTCTTTAAATGATGGAAACACATATATATCCATCCCTTCAATTGTCTCGATAATTGATACTTCCCAAAGTATCCCAAGTAATCGAAAACAAATTGCTCGAAATCCAAAACTTGAGAATCTCTAAGAAGCAAACCGAGATGTAAATTTACAAAGGATTCGATTTTCCAAAATTCATAAATCAAGTCTCCTCTCCTCTGATCAGTTGGCCTGTTTTCCGCGAAAAAGCAATTTTCCTACGAAGGCCCCGGTCCTGGAAAGTCTCGTTTTACAAATTCGCAAATTATTCAACAATGGGAAGAATTAATATAAGGAAGAAATAAATTAAATTCCATACATCACACATACCAAAACTTCAGCGATTTGTTGCAAGGAATATATTTGCAACAAATCGAATAAGTTCCAATCAATCGCTATTTTTTTTATTTTTCTTTCTCATGAATAACAATAGCGGAAACATTTTTTATTACATAAAGATTGATGGAAACAGGAAATCAATTTCTTTTCTGTTTCGAGCGCAAACAATATTTAGATCAATTTGCTAGGATCTATTATTCAGTAATGATCTCTCACATTTCTGATTTTGATGCAAAAACCATTATTTTGACGAATAAGAAGCTGATCACCAGTCAAAACTATTGCCTTCGATATCGATGAAAAGAAAACTGCATCGCGTGAGTTGATTTCGATACACAAAAGATATTCGGAAACTGCAATATTGATATTCGATTGCGATGTAAAGATGTCGATATTATAGAATTTTCCGGTTTTAAAAACGAGGAATTTGAATTAAAATTTTTACATGTAAATTCTCCAACAAAAAAAAAAAAAAAAAAAAAAAAAAAAAACATTTTTCAAATCAAATTATTATTAAATGGAGATTTAGATTTTTAAAGCTTTTGAAAAATTAACCTACAAAAACCAATATTATTACAATTTTTGTCGTTTTGTTATATGATTTTAGTTGCTATCTTATACAATAAATTGCTTTTTTTTTAATTTCGAAATTATGCAAGAATGTGTGTGATACAGGTTAAAAAATATTAGGTCCTTATTTTATATTGAAATATTTTTCGAACAATGATATATATTTTGATCCAATTGGAATACGTACCCATTATAATCTATATTTTTAGAAGTATAGAGCCATTATTTATTTATTTTTTCCTTTTCGTCCTATAATGAAGAGCATTTACATTTTAAAAAAATTTTACCACTGAAATTAATGTCTTTGAGTCCTAAAAAACGAAATGAATCTGTTTCATTACATAAATATATATATATATATATATATATATATATATATATA
>JAPDSC010109885.1:46243-78243 GCA_026290005.1 Latrodectus geometricus
TATATATATATAAAGTCACTCATTTCGGCGGAATTTCATTCTGTTCAATGAAAAATGGAAAGTAAAAAAAAGGCAAACAACAATTATTTGCAAAATTTTGTATGGGTATGCCTTCATTATTCAACGATAAATAATATTTCAAAAAAGGGATTCATTTTAATTTTTATTTTTTACAAATTAAAATATAGTTTTATGTACGTTACTAAGGTAAAAAAAATGTAAAATTACTTTAAAAAAACGGAAAAATTACATTATATCAAAGATAAAAGTTGTAATATTAAAAAAGAGTAAATGTATATATGATTATTAACTAATATATAAAAAATAGAAAATTATCAATTGAAGGAATAGAACTTTACTTTCTTAACTATTATTTATTTGTAGTAAAAACGGAAAATTTTTCTGGTGTTGAGGTGAAAATTATTAGTTGCTAATGTAAAAGAAATTTATTCGTAATTAAAAACGAAAAATTTTTAGTTACTAATTCAAGCACTGAAATTTACTTGTTGTCAAAATGAGAAATAAATTTGTAGAAAAAGAGAAAATATTCATTGATAATAAACGAAAAAGTATTAGCAATGTTAAATTATTGAAAATAATAAAGATAAAAGACATAGACATTAAGATTATTTACACAGAAGATGGTAAAAATTATTAAACATTGATAGTTATTAATTGGGCACAATTTAATTTTGTTTATATTGACATAAGATTTTTATAAAATTCAATACGTTACAGATATTTTGAATCAACTAAAGATGATTACAAAAACGTTACAAATTAGTGAAATAACACATTAAAAGTGCGATATATTACACTTAACGCTAATTTTACCAAGAGAATTTTTAACGTAACTGTTAGTTAATAAAAAAGTGAAGTCTTTTGTGGTGTTGTTTTTCTAGAATTTAAATTTTGTTAATTCTGAAACTTTTCTCACGAAGATACTATATATATATATATCTTCGTTCTTTTTGGCTCGACATAATGGAAACACATTCGGGCGTGGAAAATTCTACGTAATTGGTGTTTTCGTTCTTCCAAGGTCATTATTTTCACACCTATTCTGGAAGACACCTCCTTCCTTTGTTACAAAGAAGCGACATTCTTCCTTGAGCACCTGGTCTGGCTGACGTGACATCACCACTTTTTGAAGGAAGACCTGAAGGAACGCCTACTTCCGTACGCGAGGACCTATCATTATATTTGAAACAATCAAAGGCAAATAAATTCTAGCGAATAACGTGAGAGGATGGGAAAATTACCATTCGTTTTCACGTCCCTCGGAAAGGAGTTTGTTACCCCAACTTAATCATATGCCTCGATTTAATGTAGGTGTTACTATATTCATTACTGGTCTCTTTGTACCTTACTTTGGCGATGAGAGAACTTGGTGTGCCATTTTCTTTTAACCAATCTTCAGAAGAGTTTCTCTCTTTTTAAATTCTAGCCTACGACTACTTTTGCAGTGAAACGATTAAAATTAATTTTCGACACGTATAAAATAAAATTCTCTGAAATATTTCCAATGGAATTCTCCAAGGGAATCAATTTATTTATTTTTTATTTACTAGTCAAATTTTAAAAGGTAAAATTTAGTTTCCACAATTCCAAATACAATTACAGTGGGTATGGCGTAGATTCATAAAAATGGGAATAAAATCTTTGTTGGTGAGTGAGTCACCATTAGTAATCATTTTATTTTTATAAAAGCAAAGCAATAAAACAAAACTAAAGCAAAAAGGTTTTCTTAATCATTGTACATTAGCCTAAAAATAATTATAGATTAGTCACTTAATTTTAAATTAAAATATACTTGTGATAGTTTAATTCAAGCTATTTTTATAAATTTTAAGCATCTAATACTTTATAGGACGTTTAATTTTGAGGAATTAATTTGTTTTCGATAAATTAATAAACTTTCTCCTATCTGTGAGTAAATTTTCACATACAATTTTTAAAATATGTAATTTTTAACATATAATTACATCTACTTTATGTGCGTGTTTATAAATATATAGGCGCTCCTATACTGTGTAAATTAACAGTCTAATTAGGGAACATTTCCCTGGAAGATGAAACACCTCAATTATTTACGTCAAATTCAGACTTCGAGCATTAATTCAGCTACCCCCATAACTAGCGATTAATCGATTTTCTACTAATTCATTTATCGATTCGGTTCTTTCGCACTGTGTAACCCATTCACGCGATCCACGTTAATTATTACAGTCGGAAATAATCCTGAGGGATAATTATTCCGATTTCCACCTCAACCACCCTTGCATCTTCCCACACCCCCTCTAGGAAGAATTTCCGCAAGCGATATTTCACCCGTTTAATTTTCGATCTTCTCTTAACTACAGTTTTCTTAGACCCCACGTGCAGGTTGGGGCAGAATTCTAATTGAGGACAGAAAATGCGAGAGACGCGGAAAACAATCCACAAAACCTCCCATCACTGTCTTTCAACTTTTAATTTACGGTAATTAAAGAAAAATTCCCTAAGACCTACGTGAGAGGGAAATTTTTGGGGAATGCATCGAGGCAGATGGAACGCAACTGAGAAATGTTTGTTGTTGTGTCCGAGGGAGGCACGTAAATTGGGGATGAACCCCAGCAGATGGATTCTGACGGATGACGTCTCTCAGAACACCCAGAAGAACGAACTCGTTGTATTTTTGGCATCCCTCCTCTCGTCTTCGAATTGCATGACTGAAACGTTGCAAACGATCGCAATTTCATTCTCTCCCTCGTATCGTCTGACAGTTAGCGAAGTGAAGAATCTCTCGCAAACGAGTACTGGGAAGTAAGTTTCTAGCCGGAGTTGATTATTCTAACTCCCATCAATTTCATAAAATAAAGAAATAAAAATCCCTCCGGATATAACAGCAATTTTTTAACAAGAAGACTTCATTAAAATGATATCGAAGATAAAAAGCACATTATCAAAACGTTCTTTTTTCCGATGAATATAAGTTGTATTTTTTTTTAATACCAGAAATTTATCCCGACAGTAAGTTTGATTACAAAGAAATACTATTTCAGCGACTAAAATTAGGATTTACAAGTACGGCTTTAAAACTGAATGTCTAATAGATATTATAATTATTTGATTTCATTGTCAGATAAAATGAAAATGTTTAGTTTGTATTATTGTATTAGTTTGCATTTGTATTATTTCCAACTGAAGCCTTTAAATATGACCAATTGCGTTGTCATTTTGGTCTTTTTCATAAACCTATCACTTCGACACTTGGAAATATGATCAAGGAATGAGCTCAACATCTGAATTAGCGTTCTTTTCCCCTTTATATCATTATAAAAACATGCCAGGGCTTATAAAATGCCTAGTTTCCTAGAATGACGGTCTTGGAAGTAGGCAGTTATCAAATTTTGACTTTTCCAAAAGTCATTGTCTCGATCCTGTGACTCTTTTTAGAAGAGAAAGAGATTTTTCATAAAGAACATTTAATTCCGCAATATTACAAAATTTATAACTCTCTTTTAATAGCAGTAAAAATAAGGATCAAAATAACCTAACGAATTTGTATAAAAAACATATTTGTTATGGTCAGTAATCTATAAAGTATGGTATCTAAGTTCAAATCCTGGAAGAAGGTCAAAAATATTAATCAATACTGCACTTCATTCCACATTATATCAAAAACATCTCTTAGAATCTAATTTTAGACTTGCTTTAATATCATATATTGAAGTTAATCGAATGATTGTAATAAATTCCATTTCTTTTTACTATAAATGTTGCACAATATTGCTTAGTTATTAAAATGGATATTGTATTTCAAATGATGAGAATGATACTGGTTTTATAATTGATTAACAGTATAGAATGAATGACGTGTTTCCTCTTTAATTTTATTGTTGAGAACACCAGTGACTTTTCATGGTTTTCTCCCTTGTATATATAATAAAATATATATGCAATATATAAACAATTTCCCCGAAAATGTGCTCCTCATAGATTATAAATTCTATTAAAGCTACAATTTATTAAATTTTCAGTATAACTTTAGTATAAAGACAGTTTTTGCGTAAAAATGTTGATCACACATATACATTAATATTTTATTTCAATTAATGCCTTATGAAAATTTCTACCGAATCACAGTTGTGTAATCTATTCAAAAATCACAGTGGAATATTTCCTAATCATTAAAAACGAGCAACATCATTATATAATAAAAATATTCGATATACCTTAAAATCAAATAAATCAGCTAACTATACTCGCTTTAATTTGTCGCCAAGGAAAAAGAATGTTTATCGGTTAAATGTTCTTGGCTTCAAGATAAAAAACTTCTCCTGAAATAATTAGTTTCAGTTCTTTATTTCCTTACTTTAAAAGTGACTTTTTAAAAATAGGGCTTAACTTTTAGAAGTTGCATTCAGGTTCTAGTATACTGAGTACTCTTTAAAATTCTTGTCTAATTGCGCTGGGGAACTTTAAAGGAGCCAAAGTCAGTCTCTTTGGCGCTTTCTTAATTGTTCATTAATTTGGCGTTCTCTAAATTTTTGAACTTCGTTATCTTTTCCCTTCAAATGGGAACAAAATTAGCTTAGAATGAAAAGGGTTCAAAATGTAAATTTTATATCGAATTCCAACAACTTCTCTGCATTCAAATTATTTTTTTAAAAGGATTAAGGTAAGTGCATTAGTTTAAAAAATTAATTTTTTAAATGCTTTTGTTTTAACGTTTTGTTTCAAAGAAAAAAGAAGATTTTTTTTAATTTAAATTTCAAAATAGTGACTACATTTATTTTTATTTATAACTTGTTTCAATGTAAATGTTCACTTCAAAATTATCTCTCGTCAATCGGTTGACATTTTAAGGATTAGTGTAACCATAAAATCTTTTTATAGTCAAATTTGAACAATCCCTGGGACCAAACTAAGAATTTCTTCTCCCTGCATGTACTAACTTAAGTTATTTTGATACGTTTCCTCAATATTAGAAGATGCTAAATATAGCCATTCACCTTGTAGTTTTAATTCATAATTAAGTGATGAGGTCGACACCTGAGTTAGAATGCAGCACAAAATCACAGTCGAATAACAAGGTTAAGTAACTAAGCTAAAACTTTTATCACCAAACTTTTACACATATTGATAGAATGACATTAAACTATGTCTGTTTAACACGCACTCGTTTTACTAACAAGGTGGTTTTCAACTGAATCTGGATTGAATATGTAATGTTCTTGTCATCAAAACAATGTGAACATCCAATCAAAACTGTTTTTGGAAAACAGAATGAAAAGTCGCTTATTATAAACAAACTAAAATTAATTTAACTTATTAGTATTTGATAAATACGAAATATACAATAAAATTAAATGTATATATCATTTTGCTGCCTTTGCAGCTTATGCAACACAAGTGTTTTCACGTCTGTATCACTACTACAAAACAAAAGTTAAAATGAGTGCACACTTTTGGAATAAGTAAAGCTAGGTATTTCCAGAGCTGTCCCAATATTTATATCTCAAATACATTTCGGAAGTCACTTAGCACTCTCCACACACACCCGACTTAGCTCTGAAACTCATATTTGGCCCAAACTTTCGCTGGAAAAAAAAAAAAAAAAAAAGCAAAACGGAAGGCCGTACTCTCCACATCAAAACAATAGAGAAAAAACAATAGATAAAAATCGTTCAAGTGTGAGGGTTGGGGGAATCTGAGACATACTCTCCCCCCTTTCCCCCCGACACTTCCACTCGTCCTCACTCAGAACACGCTTTGAGTAGAAAAAAAGAAACAAAGTACTCGGTTTCAAATTTATTGCCGTAATCTTTAGTGAGAAAGAAAAGGACACTTTTTTCCTCCATACGTGTGTCTGCTTTCTTTATTATTATTACTCTTCTTGTCCCCGTCGCCAAGGTTCGCCAAGTAAGAAATATTCCTGGTTCCGTACGATCGCTTTGACAAATGGCGGCGCATCACAGTCGGTATGATAAAACGTATTCCCAAACCGAGTTGTCATATTGGATTAACTATTTCTTAAACAGAGAGGGAATTTTTTTTTCTCTCTCTACAAAAATGTTCTGTGCACAAACGTCTTTTATGTTTTTTAACTGCGAGTCTCTCTTAATCAACCGTAAAGGAAGGGAATTCTCAAAAGAATAGGGAAAAAATGTTTTTCATTTATTCATTTCTCCCTTTAGGAATGGGGAATAAAATAAGGTTAGAGAAGGGTGCAGGCCTTTTGATTATTTCTACGTTTTGTTTGAAATTGTCTTTTTTTTTTATTACATATCATTTTACTTTGACAAATTTCATTAAAGATAACCATCGTTTTTCAAAAGGGGAATTTTCCGGCAACCATTTCCTTTCTCAAATATTTTTAGGGAAAAATTTATTTCACTCTCCGTTTATTCCTACTGATTGTGTAAAAACTTTTATAAGTGTCTTAAAAAGCTATCCATCTCGATGTATTCAAATCCTGTAAATGAAAACTTCTTCGATTACGTATATGCAATGTCTTAATTTTACTTTGAATTTTTGATAAAAAAAAAAAATTAATCATAATTTTTTGTTGTTGTATCATCAAAAATCTCATATCGCAAAATTACCATGAAATTTTTTAAATATATTTCAAATTTACATTAATATCATTCAAAAACTATCATCTCTCTTTTGGCAATTTTCTTAAAATATAAAGTATACCAAAAAGGCTTACACAAAATTGCTGTTGTTGTCTCGTACCAGCTAGGCTGGCTGTATGGAGTGCGCTGCTTCACTTTTCCAACTGAACCGTAATTTGGTGTGGAGTCCGACTTCCTCAGTACACATACCATAGGTACCCGTTTATAGAGTAGGAAACAACTCACAACCCATTTATACAAGAAAAGGACGAAGACAGGAGGAAGCGAGAGAAAATACATCCATGCCCGAACCGGGATACAAACCCAGCACCTCCCCATCGGCAATCAGGTATGCTGACCCTGACTAGAAATGGTGGGCGGTAGTTTACATGAAATGAAGAATGTTTAGAAACACAAAAAAGCACCATATCATAGTAGTATAACTACTCCATTTTAAACCAAAAATTAAGTTTTATACCGAAAATTACTTTTTTTAACCAAAAATTACCTATCTTGACAAATAATATACATATGATGATCTTTAATGCGTAATTCATGATATAAAGTTGTTGTTGCACCAACATAATTCCTAGTACCTAGCCCTGAGTTGGGTTCTAATATTTAATTAACCAGCTGGGTGGGAATTTTCTTAATTTAAAGCAGGGATTAAGAAGACCCCATGATTGTATTTGTCCTACTACTCCCAGATATATCATTTCACTTGGAGGACATTGCGACCACGACCTATTTAACCTATCTTAGCAACCATTAGTAAATACGAAGGAAGACGAGATTAAAGCTTACTACTTCTTTTAATTAGAAACGATATTTTTATTAAACTGGTGATGGTGCTTAATATCCCACCTTCTTGAGACAACGAAAAGAATGTCTTATGTTAGAACTTTATCACCTTACATGTATATCCGGACTTACCTAGCAATAACGGTGTGCTAAGTTTGAGTTATGACTTTATACTTCAGCATTGAACCCGCTACCTTCTGAACGCGAGTTTACCTCACATCCCCTTACATAAGGTTTAGTGACCCTATTAAATTAAATGTGAAGTAAACTGAATATATAATCAGTTTCGTATATTTTGGGTTCTGCTAATCTGGAAATGGCATTGTTCTTGTGTCCGAAAAGTAGTAGGTTCAATACCTGTTTCATCTAAAGACCATCGTACTGAAAGGGCCCATTACATTCATGTATTAAGAATCTCATGAGCTTCCACTGGAAGTTTGATATAAGTGATACCAGCAATATTACTAAACTGTGACTTAACTGTGAAAGCTTTTCACTTAAATGTGACTCAAATTTATGATTATGCATAATGGCTTTGATCAGGATAAATAGGTTGAACAGTTGTAAATGTTATACATAGAATGCATTATGATAAAATTTAACAATCTTATTTGCTGACAGCATTTTACATTTAGTGAAAGTGACGTGACCAAATATGGAGTACACTACATAAACCTTGTTCTTGATCATTTTTAGTCCTTTTTAGATACATAATAATAGTATTTCTTTATAACACGTCAAATGGTGTGCAAGCATCTGAGAAGAATGAAAATAAGCTTATCGAATGTTTGACTGGGTATTAGGTCGTGCGGGATTAAGTCTCCCCCGGAATTTCTGCGAATAATTGAAGAGCTTTTGCAAAAGTAGGGAATTTTTCTTTTCAAATCCCTTTTAATAAGGAAAACTTCTAATATTCTCCCGTTTGCTTATTCCAAGAAAGAAAGAAAAAAAATCCTTATCTGCGCTCTGACTGGGGACTATGATATATATTTTCATTTATGATTCCTAATATTATTTAAATTTTTCCACCATTTTCCGAGCAATTTTGTAACTTTCTTTTTACATGTTCTTGCATATTTTGACAACTCGAGTTTATACTTATTGCATTATTACGGAAGGGAAAAATGAGAAGAATTTTTTTCCCTTTGGGGATTTTTCCGAATTTTCGGAAGTCCCTTTCCGTGACTGCCAGATTGAAAAGAGCGACTTTTGTTATCGGGATTAACGCTTTCTTATTATTTCCGCTGTGATTCTGTTTGTGAGAATTACATATGCTATACGAAATTCCTAAAATTTTCTGGATTTGATTTATAAGCTAGAAAACTCCGCTGCAAATCACGACGAAGCAGGTTTTCTTCGATGATTCTTTTCTGTTTTTCTTTTGACATATAAATATGCTGTAATTTTTGATGATTATAAAAATAATTTATATATATGAATTTATTTCTGGTTTCATAGATTTATTTAAAATTCGCTTTAAATAAATAATCATATAGAAATATAAATTTTGTAGCACAAATAACGAAAAATTTTTATTGTTATTATATTTTATTTGTTGAAGTCTCGTAAATATATTTATTCATTTTGCCTTCTGCTGAGTTGGTAGTTAGGTAATTACAGCTTTGGACTTTTCTACGAACAGTAGTTTGAGAAATCGATTCCCACTTCAATAAAAAAATTATAATTCGATTGGTTTCTGGGTCGCTCACAGGTCATTTTTTACGCAAGAGAGCTAATGAGACCGATACCTACAATTTAAAGTACATTTCAGACTAATAAACATCCAACCCGAAGTGGGAATCAAACCCATGAACCATTGAATAGAAAGCTAGAGTTTTTTTTCCCTTAACGGCATTTACTTGGGTGATCAATACTTCGCCACAAGAAGGCCGGAAACTGCTGCTCATTTATAGGTTCCCGATGGGCACCTGTGAACCGGAGCCGAGTAGCATTACCCACTTCACACCACCATAAACCAGTTTTTATTGGGCGGGCCACATTCATATATCATCTCAAGAAAGACAGGAAACACTGAGAAAATACATCCATGCCGGAGCCGGGATTCGAACCCAAGACCTTCCCCATCCGTTGTCAGGTTCGCTAACCACTAGACAGGGTAGGCGACGTAGAGTGCCACTCATTTTTTTTTTGAAATTGAAGTTTATTTTAAATGGTCAAACTAGTTTTCGTGTGCATTAAAGTGATAGCAAAGAAAGAAATCAATCAATGAAAAGTCCTCTTAGATGTTAAATGCGTTACTAATATTAATAACATTTATCCAGTCCCGGCTTAACTGAAGATCCATCCTGTTCACTAAAGGTAGTTGGGTCACTTTAAATATGTCGTTGTTGCAATGTCCTCCAAGTGAAATGATATTTCTGGGAGTTGCAAGCAAAGTATTGAGGAGTCTTCTGCTTGGTCCCTGCTTCTAAATTACGAAGACTCCCACCCATTTGCTTCTATCAAACCGGTAGAGCCCAGATCAGGGCTAGGTACAGGGTGCAGATACAACAACAACAACTATCTAGTCTGCAGTTTAGAGTATTTAAACCAAAGAATCAGATAAATTTTTCAAATCTTGTAATCAATAAATAATGCTGAACATTATTATAACTCTTTCTCATACTTATTCTAGAATATCGAAAAGCTGTATAGTTCATCCCCATTGTACATTTTTTCTAGCAAAAAAATTTTAAAACAAAGTGCTAATAAAAATACAATCTCCGATTGAATAAACAATTAATTGAACTCGCCTCAGGATAAAGGTTCACATTTCTCCGAATGCTAATTAACAAAATTCTCATCTTTTGTCTACGAAGATGCAATTTTTTTTTTTTTGTTTCTTCCACCTTCTGTATGTGATTAGGAAAGCGTTTCGCTGCACCTCCCCTGTGATCCATAGAACATCACTGCAGCCTAGGGGGAACAATACCATCCATTTAACAGCTTCCGGAAGTATTATGATTTATGTTTACAGAAGAAAGTCTGGTTCGAATGTGCCCATTGGGCCTCGTAATAGTACGGGAACTGAGATGATTTCTTGGTCGCACGTGCCGATGCAAGTACGACGCGAGAATGAGAGATGCAGACGATTGTCTCGGTGTTCTTCCACCCCTACTTCCCACTCTTCACTCGAGAGGTGTGTGTTCGATAGTCCGCACCATCCTGGGGGAAGTGCCGTGACTCCGGAATTTTATGATCCACCTTTTTTTTTATCGTCTGTTTATTTGCCATGAAAATTTTTGCTTTTGAATGTATAGAAATTCGTTTGCTTTTACAATATTTTAGAAGGAAATATATCTTGAATTTTTAACGTCATAAATTATTAATTTTTTAGGGAATTTGTTAATTTTTTTAGGTAATTTAATAAGACATCAATTCATTAAATGAGTCATAATTATCTAATTCATTCAAATAGTTGCATTAAAAAAATTTAATTACATTTGAACTATTTTTACAATACCTTCATTAGTTTCAAGAAGTTACTGCTAAATAAATAAATTAAAGTATTATTAATTATAATATAAAATAATCTAAATTCTGTGATATTCTAATAATTTTATTGGATTCTAAATAGAAAATAATATATATATATTTCATCTAAAAATTAAGTAAAGTAATTTTTAACGTCATAAATTATTAATTTTTTAGGGAATTCATTAATTTTTTTAGGTAATTTGATATGATATCAATTCATTAAATAAGCCATAATTATCTATGTCGTATAAATAGCTGCATTGTAAAAAAATTTGATTACATAGGAAATTTTTTTACACAATAACTTCATTGATTTCAAGAAGTTATTGCTAAATAAATAAGTAAAAATATTATTATTTATAATATAAAATAGTTGAAGAAATTCTGCGATATTTTGATAATTTAATCAAATTTTAAATAGAAAATAATACATATATTTCCTCTAAAAATTAATAAGTATGGAATATTATCTCCTATTAATTTCAAAAGGAAATCCACATTTTATTTATTAATATTATTTATCTATTTACCTTATTTATTTATATTTAATTTTTATTAAATATTTATTATTTATTTATTGTTTTTTACTTATTTTTATTTATTTAAATTTATTTACTTTTGCAATTTTTTGAAGGGGAATTTTAATATTTTTGCTTTCTTATAAATAGTATTTTAAATTAATTATCTCAAAATATAAACAATTGAATCATATCTTTATCATATAAGCACAGTAATGCTGCACTAATTTAAATTGTGAGTGGCCTCGCTATATAAATAATATAAATAAAAACTATTTTACTTATTTTTCATGATATAGCTTGACAAATAACATGAATCAGAATTAAATTTCGACGAGAAATATGTGTTGTGAATATAACTTCATTAACAAAAATATTTATTCACTTAAAAAAGTTGGTATGAATAATACCTGTACTATGTGTTATAAAAAAATACCACAATTTATTAAATTTAGTAAAAAAGGAAATTTTTGATCTTGCCTATAAAAATAATTATATCATATGAGGACATTAAAATATGATTCTTGACTGCCTAAATAATAAAATAGCATGTAATGAATTAATTTGGATCTAAATTATTCAAGTATGTCAGGCCGTCGTCACATGTGTCTAAATTTTTTACCTGAGGGAATTATTTACCCTTTGTAAAATTGTCAATAATAATATCCGGATAATCTGCAATATCAAAAAAAAGACAGTATTTTCACCCATTTCTAAATATTTTTTCCCATTTTACAAATTATGGTAAAATATTTTCATTTTTACGAACATACATAAATGACACATTAATAAAGACACTGTAATTTTCAATAATTATAGTAACCTGTATTATTGTAAGCTACTAGAAAATTTAGGAATCAAATATAAGTTAAAGTATTTATAAAGATAATGGGAGAGAAGTTTCAAGAAACTTCTTTATTGAAATTTACTTCATTTAAACCAAAAATTATTTTTCGTGATAAGAACTTCGTCGTTTGTAAAGAAGTGCCCCTCAGAATATAAATATTTTCTCAATAATTATAGAAATATTTTACGCTTTTTAATTCGTTAAGAAAGATTTTTTTAAATTACAGTTCTGATAATTATTCTGATACAACGCACTGAATTGGTATTCACTTATATTTGATGCAAAGTTACGGTTATTTAGTAATTTCACGTGACTTACAAATGTTGGTAGCTTCCCTTTCTCCGTTTATTTACCGTATAATATCCAAAAATATTTCATTAAAGTAAAACAAATTCATCACTATGTGAAAGGAGTAAATATTTTTAATTAACTTTTATTTTATTTTTAAAAATTAATTAAAATATTGATTAATGAAAATTTTGATATAAAAAATATGAAAACAAGCCACCGAAAGAGAAATGTGTTGTCAGCTGTAGTCATAGCATCCTATCTGTAATAAGATGTGAATTTGGCTTAAAACTGTATTATTGACTCCAGATTTGGCAATTTTTTGTGTCTTTCCTTTGTTTCATTTTACCCGCATTGGCTAAGTGTACGTCAGGAAAACAACTTTACAGTAAATCTATCTCTCACTCTCCGAAACAGGAATGGGGCTCACAAAGTTCTGTTAAAGGTTTATTCTCAGTTATTCTAGGGTTACAAAGAATTCAAATCTTATTTAACCTAATTATAATGATGCATTCTTTCGTCATAAATGGACCATCATATAAGATGATGAGATAAATTCTGATTGAAATGTCCCACATTAAATATCTGTCACACATCCTAAAGTCGACTAAATGCTGTCAGCTGCTGAACAACAAGTCATGGCTATAGTATTTCTACATGAGTGTGTTGGATGACTTACAGTTTTCAGTGATTCCTCCTTTGTAACGCATGAATACGTATGAAACGTGACATGGTCTGTGAAAAATTCCCAGTACGTCAGAGATGAAATAAATTTTTCTGACGGGAATGTCCTACATTAGATATGTGTCACACTTCCTAACCTCGACAAATCCTCTCAGCTCCTGAACAATAAGTCATGGATATAGTATTTCTACATGAATGTGTTGGATGTCTTATAGTTTTTAATGGTTCCTCCTTTGTAACGCATGAATACGTATGAAACGTGACATGATCTGTAAAAATTGTCCGTAAGTCAACAATGTTCCAAATCTTATGAAAACCAACCTTATAAGGCTAGATGCTTCCCTCGTCAAAAATTTCTGCATAAACAAATTAATTGATGAATAAAAAATACTACAAAGCTCAAAAGCTACTAAATAAATTAATATTAGGTTGGGGAAAAAGAAATCCATTATTTTTACGTGAACTTTATGTAACTTCTTTTGGATTCACTTTGTAAAAAGGTTTAAAACAGCTTTCATGTAGATTTTTAGGTCTTGCGCGTTACGACTGCTGACATGCGGTTAACTTCAACCATTTTTAATATTTTATAGACATTTTCGACGATGCTGTATTCACATGCGAGGTGCATCTCTAACATCAAAAATACCCGAACGGAATCGACGAAACAAAAATTGTACGTAACTGGTTGTTACAGTCTTATATAGGACGATAAACACCTTTCACAATTTTAGCCACCCGGCTATCTTTTTCGCCGTTACAAGAGAAAAACAAAAATGTATCGAATTTTCTGTTTGTTGTCTTCCATTTTTAAAACCTTGTAACTCGTAACTGAATGAATCAAACAAAAAACCGCAAGAGGATATTTTAGTGCCAAATGTCACCTTTCCAACGAGCATAAATCTGAAATTGTTTGATTGATACCTCCTGAGATATCGATCACTACAGACGTCTACCGAAAAAATAATGAATAACTTTTTCCCCAAACTAATACTACAAAGCTCAAAAGCTTCTAAATAAATTAATATAAAGAATCAATGTTTCAAATTACAATATGTGCCAATAAAAATATGTATTTTTATTTCGATGAAACCCTAATTGCAACATTTTTTTCCATTACTTTGAAGAGAATGGTGGCCAATCATCTACCCAAATGCCTCTCCCTCTTAGTAAGGGAAGTGCCCTAATGACGCCGAGATCGCTCTTCTTTCTAAGTCTCGAATAAAGATAGAAACGGTGTATTGATTAGAAATGTCCGCACACCGGGCACGTCCAGCAGTTCTGAAGGAGACCCTCAACCACTGCCATTAGGACCGTCGGTTGGTAGGCGTCTGTTTGTTTTTTCTCCCTTCAAAACAAGCAATACTCAACCCTACTTTTTTTTGCTATTTTTTTTAACTATTTTTGTCCTCTTCCAGTTTTCTACTACAACGCTGAATCGATCAAAAATTACTTCTTTAAAAAAAGAAAGAAAAGGAAGTTCATTTACTTCGTTTTCTGTATCGTCCTTCTGCACACATGAGGGGTTTTATTGCTTGCGCCTATTCACAACCACAGAATCTATATATTCCTTTCTCTTATTTTGTTCTTTTTAAAAGAAAAAAATTCGATTAATAGGTAAGGGACTTATTAAATTAATAAAACAGGAAAAGCATAAAATAGTCTTATTCTAATGACGCAGTTTTATCAAAAAACTTATATTTACTTATACCTTCTCATCATATATTTTTCGAAATCGACCACAGAGCAGTCATCTTTCTTTATACGCTGTATCAACAAAAAAGACGTTAGATTCAAAGAAACTTATAATGTATATAATCGTTCTCAACATGATGGTCTTTTGCATATTCAGATTTAGAACTCGCTATCATCTGGACACAATATAAGCATTATGTCCAACTAGGTTACCACGGTTCCAGCTCCCTTGACGAATTTAAAAAATAACTTGGAATAAATTATTTTGTGTCATTTATATAAAGTTATCGATTTCAACATAACTGAATTATTTTCCATATTATTCTGTTTTTTTTTTTTTTTTTTTTTTTTTTTTTTTTTTTTTCCCCTTCGAGCAGCCAGGCTGGCAATATTGAGTGCGCTGCTCCACTTTTTTACTGAACCATAATTTGGTGTGGAGTCCGACTTCTTCAGTACACACATGCCATAGGTACCCGTTTATTGGGTAGGCAACCATTTATACAAAGAAAGGACAAAGACAGGAGGAAGAGAAAGTACTTGCATGTCCGAACCGGGATTCAAACCGATGACCTCCTTATCCGCAGTCAGGTACGTTGACCACTATACAAAGTGGGTGGCGTTAATAAAGTTATCACAAGTATATAATACAAGAAATTATTTTTCTACATAAGTGCACAAATTTTATATTTTGTTTTCAGTGATTCATTGTACCTAAATCTTGGAATTTATTAAATCAGAGTTGTTATTCTCCAAAACTTTATAGTGTAAGTTAACTTATCTTTAGTTTAGAAGGATAAGGCGTTTATTCAATATTTTTTTTTAAATAAATCTAAAACAAAACAGTATCAGTAATGTTATTGTGTTGAATTATTCAATTAAATTTCTCGGCATCTGTTTTCTGCTGATCGAAGTTATTAAACGGAGATAACTGTGCGCAGTTACGGATTACGATCAAGTGATGTGGTCCACATACCCCTGATATGTTTCCCTACAACTTTCACACCAGAAATAAGGAGAACATTAGACCATAGGAATATTTAAAGTTAATGAGCCTTCCAACGTCGATAAATTTCGATAGAACCAGATATCAAATCCAATAACTTATAAAAATAAGTATGACACTTTTCTTTACCGGATTACCTGGACAAATTTAATTTTAATCATAAATTTATAAAATGTAAATTTTAAATTTAAAAAAAATGTATGTCTTTGAATATGTTTAATTTAATTGGATGATTTAAAATTATTAATAAAATAAGGAAAACTAATTCCACTTTTATTTTTATTATATTTTTTTTTTAATTTTACTGATAATTTAAAATTTAAAAATTTTTAAGAAGTATTTTTGATAAATGAAGTTTTCGAAATCTGTGCTTGCGTTTAAATTATATGGAAAATTGCATTTCATAATAAAAATATAATTATTTTCTATTATTAAAATGACATTTTAGATTCCGTATTAATAATTATCAAAATAATGTTTTTAGGAATATTTTATCTCTTTAATGTTACTTAAAAATCTATTAATGACAATTACTTTAAGGACAGGGACACAAACCAATAATTCGAATAAATTTATAAGAGCACAGTTTAAAGTAAGTATTTTTATGGCTATGTGGAACAGTTTTACTAAACTTATTAGTTTTAGTTATCCATCAACACACACGCTTATATGATGCCTGTTGAATTCTTTCCCTAAGTTTGTCAATTAGTTCTCATAAAAAAATGTGTTATAGCTCCGTATTTTCGCAATAAGTGATCAGCCTGTGACACCTTGTCTTCTGGAATCTTTAGTGCGTATATCGGTGTGGAAAATTACGGTGGAACACATTAGGGGGCCCTTTGCGTTCCGTAATGTTCTCCGATCAGGCGCATCAAGCATTTACCCGAAAAAAAATAAACGATATCAGCAATAGAATGGGGGGGGAAAAGATGAATAGTAGGGCCATCATCAAAACCTGCCAACGACAATTTAATGACAATATTTAGCCACCAATTTAATTACTTCGCCGTTTCTTGGTCGCCGCCCCCAGTGATGATCGCCGGCGACTAACCTGGTGCACGGTGTGGTCCAGAGGGGTGTACGCAAGATCAAAGGAATTATTATCTCCCTACCCCCTCTCACTTCCTTCACAAGAAAGCCTTCTAATTGGGTATCCGTCTCTAATTGATGCTGCGCTATGCCGACAGATGGCAGGGTGGTCGATAGGAGGGTGGGGGATAAAAAATGCTGAGTGCTGACTTTTACTTGAAGGCTTCCTGCAATGATGTTGACTAAGTTTAAATGATTTTATTTGAATAGTTTGATAAAAAAAAATAGTTATAGAAAATAGTTTGATAAAAAAAAGGCATGTTAGAAGCCCGTAATTAATACATTTTGCACATATTTACAAAGGAAAAAAAATTTTTAAGTATTTTTGCTGCATGAAGTAATTTTCAAACTTAAATATCTTTATATTGAATATTTAAATAATTTTTTAATTTTTTTTCAGCATACTTTAATATCTATAGTTGGCTCTATACACTGGTATTTCTTTAATATTTTAACTTTAGTAATTGTGAATGAGACAACTATATAGAAATATAGTTTAAAGGAAATTTTTATTTTTCCCTTTGCAAACATTAACATGTAAATTGCATTCGTGCATTTTTATTTCCTTCCCCATAGATAATAATTGTAAGCCCAAAGTATGAAAAGTATAAAATCGCTTAAATTATAAATGTCATTATAGTTATTATTTCAATATTGTAGAATGCAAATAGTACCTTAGAATTGGAACAGATTATCGCTTTATTTACATAGTTTACTTTTGTCAATGCGGTATACGTTTGATAATTATTTGCGATAAATATATTTTCCTACCACACCAAAAAATTATCAAATTTACTGTAAAATGCATCATTCTAGAATAAAACTTCAAATCAACATTTTGGGCAATAAAATAAAATTATTTTTCAGAAATATGTTCGTTTTGAGTAAAAGGATAAAACAAAAAAATATTGTTAAGGACATATAATTCTGTTTCTGCAAAAAAATTCTTTTTTTACTCCATGTTCAGCTGTTAATATAAAAAAGAAATTTAATTTAAAAAAAAATATTTATTTTTAATATAAATTTTCTTTTTTCGGCTTGTTACTTCATATATTTGCTAATAAAACAGCTTTGTTTCTTTCTATAAATTTTAACATCAAAAATAAAGCACTCCTTATACTGCAAATTCCAATTTGTGATGACAAAAATGTAAAAATTTATAAAATATGAATATAAATATAATGAATATTTACATCCATATATTATAAGTTATCGCATATCTAATGTCTAATGACTATATAGCTCATTGTTCACAAATGAAAGATATTATTAACGTTAAGTTTTTAATATTATACTTCTAATATTACAATTTTAGTTTAAATGCGTTCTGTTTCCTGCCGCTTGTTTTTACAGACAAAATTTGTAAAACAACCAACGACAACAGTATATAAAATCTTCGTCAGGAGACGAGCTTGATATTCTTTTCTAAAGCTTCTATATAGTTCTAATGGCTGAATTAGATTCTAGATATGCATGGACTCTTTCAGCTAGATCATCATCTAGATCTGTCATTGAATAACCTGGCTTGAAAAAAAAAGCGCCAAATTTCTTTCGCTAAATTTACCATGGCTATACAATGCTGAAATGAACATGTCACAATATTATTTCGTTTGTTTAATGCTCGTATGCAGTAGTTTATATCTGTTTTGTCGAAGATATCTTATTTCTGTTCATTTTGTAAGTTCTAACATTGGAGCCCTACTGAAATGCGGTATTGTAATTCTGCTTACCAATTTCGTGGCAATTCTGTAACATCCAGATGTATTACTTGATAGAGCAATACCTGATAAACGATGGTACAGACCTGATCTTCTGTCACGTATGTCTATGTCTGTTCACACTTGATAACCTAAGGCACAAACCAAGTACTGCGTCACGTATGTCTATGTCTGTTCATACCTGATAACCTGAGGAACAAACTAGGTACTCCGTCACGTATGTCTATGTCTGTCCATCGTCCCTGCTAAAGATAGCCAATTGTCTTATATGCACTACTATCAAGGGACAAGTTAGATAATTGAGTTGAAATACCACTCTTTCTTGATTGACAAACAATTGACTTTACAAACTATTTAATGTATATGACCTCTCTTGGCATAATTTTTTTGGTTAGGTCAAAACCAAATCGAAAAATATAGAACCTACAGAAACGAGACATCTCTTCAGTTGCGCTAGTTAAGGAATCCGTTACTTTTCAAGCTACTGTTGCCAAATTCTATTCAAGAAAAAATGTCTTAATAAGAAATTTTTTCCAGTCTCTTAATTATCAATGCCCAAATACCTTTATTTTCTTAAATTACGGTTGAAGAAGGCCGTTTTTCTCTTTTTCCCACTTCTACTTGTTTATGATAATCATTCCGCGATTCCGTTTTAACACAAATACTCCTTTTAATGGCCAATGCAGCGAAAATTAATTGTTGAAAAGGGCGCCCTTTGAAAGGCCGTTCCTGGGTTGCAACGAGCACTTTAAAAACGACTTCTCTAACCGATGCTGCAGAGAGTAAAAAGGAGAAGGAAAAGAATAAAAGGAAGAAACAGACGATATAGATAAAGAGGAAAAACAACAGCGCAACTGCCGCTTGAATTATTGGTTACAGTTAAGAACTCACATTTCTCGAGAGGTCTCTCCTCATGGGCTTGCGTCACTTTAAAAAAAAAAGTAACGAAACTGCGCCAAAGGGTGGCAGTAAGCGGCTTTAATTTGGGACTTTATGTGACGCTTCCTTAGCTGATATCGCAATCATGTGGCAAGTTACGGGTCATTTGGCGGCATATCTTTCTCCGTTATTCCCTCCTTTTTCCCTCGGAATTAAATTTTTTACTGTAAGGAGATCCTGGAAATGGGAAGGTAAGGTGGGCACAGGTACTTTCATATCCCTTTTTCCTCCAACATTATCGTTTGACCTTGTAGCGTAAGAGTTAAGAAAGAGTATTTCCCAAATAAGCTTTTGTGTTTCGCTTTCGAAAAATACTCTTTTTAAGAATATTCACTTGCATTTCATTGTTATTTTGATAAAAGTTAGTGAGATAAATTGTATACTTAGCATTTTTATGGTTAAATGAAAATGTAATAAAAATGTATATTTCATAAATACCAGCATAATCTTAATATACACTTAAAAATAATTCTTAAAACTAGTTTATATATATTGTAACTGCAACTAGTTAATATATACTGTAGTTGATACATACTGTAACTGGTTTTGAGCTCGCAAGATAAGATTAAATGTAGAGCGAAGGTAAAGCAAAATAGTTTTTAAATGCATTCTTAGAAATGTAAATTAATACTGACTACCCTGTCTAGTGGTCTACGTACCTGACTACGGATTGGGAGGACCTGGGTTCGAATCCCGGCTCGGGCATGGATGTACTTTCTCTGTGTTTCATATCCTTTTTGATATGATGTATGAATGTGGCCCGCCCTATAAATGGGTTTGTGATGGTGTGACGTGGGTAATGTTACTTGCCTCCGTGACTAGGCTCACAGTTGCCCATCGGGTTACGCTAAATGAGTTGCAATTTCTAGCGTTGTTGTGGCGAAGGCCATTAGAAAAAGAAATATCAAATAAATTTAAAAATGCCGCAAATATTTTAAAATAGGATAATAAAATATCTTTCTATGATCATCGAATAGTACTGATGAAATGAAATCATAATTCCTTAATCAAGTTCTTTTTTAAATGATTCGTATACTACCATTGATTATATGCATATTATTTTTTATTATGCTTGTTATTGCTAAAAATGTTAAAAATTGTAAATATTCGAAAATAAATTAAATAAGATTATTTGTGAAATTGTCTCAGTCATAGGACTTGCTCTCCGTAGTGAACGATCCCAAGTTCAATTCCAATCTCTGTGTAGAGGGATATCTGTAGCAGTGGGTTGGGGATATTTTCCGGATTTATTCCCTCGTGCCTCAATAATACTGCTCACTACGTATGAAAAATCCTCCCGAAAAACAAAACGCTGAAGTAAATTTAACAAAAAACATTACAATTTCAGGAGTGGCCTATCTATGAGTAATTGACATTTATTTTAAGAATGGAGGGATATTGGTTTACCAACTATTGCAGTAAATGTATAATATTAAAATAACGTTTAGATATTTTGTCATCAATATATGGCAATATATATATAAATTTTCAATTTTGTGTTTTTTATAAAAACTACTTATCGATAGATCAAAAACTGAAATAAAAGTTAATATAATCGCAATAAAATTTATCTTTAAACTTAAATCGAAAAACATTCACTACATTAAAATATAAATTTTAAACGTAGTGAATGAAATTAGAATATTTTAAAGAGTAAGTAAAAAATTATTTTGAAAAAAAAAGTGGCGAATAATTTTATTCGCGCCTTTTTTTCCAGTTTGACTTTCCGCTAGCTTAAATCACGCCGATAACAGATAGGGGAAAAACGTTATAAAACGGAATGTGCAGGCAAATATTTTTTTCCCTTTAATAGCATTTTCACTGTCGGTGTCAATTTAATTTTCAAAGTGCCACAACAGATGGCGCTTTCATCGCTACGCATCACTTACAACTCTTTTATCCTAATGGAGGGCTATAAACAGAACTACTACCTCACAAGCGGTAAGGGCAGTTATTTCGGAAAATATTGCTGAGTGAGGGGGGGGGGAAGGACTCGATAGGGTACCCACGACGAGCAAAGAAGGGGGGGGGAGTTAATCTAGTAGCATATTGAAAGAGAAGTTTTCCTTTCTCCAATCGCCCAGAGTTTCTTCTCACGCAGGCGAAAGTGAAAATTTCACTTCTCATTGCCTTTCTTGAATGTTATTTTCGTTTGAGAAAAGTGGTTTTCCTGATTGAGTGAATAAAAAGGCAAGAGAAAATAAAGATGAAGAGGAAAATATTGCGCCGATTTGAGCTTACTTATTGAAAATTGCAATATTCGTGCGTGTTTCCTCCCCTTCCAATCACTAACACGTGGGAAGGGGAAAGCAAGAAGGAGAACTTTTTGATTTTGTGTGTGTGTATAAGTTACTTACAGCTTAAAAAGATTGTAACCACAAAAGATGGCATTAACTTTTACATGAACTCGTTTTCCGGAATGTTCATTAAAAAAGTTTCCTCTTTTTTTTAAATCTGTTTTTGCTTTATGGGTTTTTTTTATGGAGAAAGTTATTGATACTTTCGTTACTAATCGCAATTGTTTTATGTAACTTAATTTATGTAAATAGGTAACAATATTAAATTGTTTGAGATTCCTTGTTTACCAAAATAATATTATTTGTAAGTGTATAATACATATATATAATGGATTATAATAGTTATTAATGCATTAATTATATTAGTATTTATTATATTAAACCATGCCTGGTTTAAAAAAAAAGGTAAATCAACAAATAAATTATCACAATTTTAGATTTGTTTTTTTATACTTCTAGGAAAAGATTTAATGGATGGGCAAATGGAAAATTGATAGATTTAATTACAATATAATTTCTGGCATCAATGAAGGCAATTTTATATACTAAATACTGAAAATATGATAAAATTCACCAAATATTAAGTAAAAGTAAAGTTACTATGTTTAGATACTTAAAACATGGCTATATATTAAGTAAAAATTATGCCAAATATTAAAAAATTTGCGATGCATTAAAACTTAAGAGTAGTATTTGGAAAACGGCTCTGTGATAAGCACAATTATTTTATAATTAATATACTAAATTTAATAGCCTTATTCTAGGCCTGATGAAACCTTGTTTTCCCACTCAGGCTATAGAATATGTCTTTTCTTAAAAACACACTTCAGTTCGATCGAAGACCTAAACTCCGACACTTGTTGTTTATCACAGGGGTAGACGCCTTCCCAACAGTTTACGTCCACAAGTGCCTCCCTTTATGACAGCCATAAAAATTTTTTTGCCCTATCCGGACGATACCAGGACAGTCCTGGAGCTGTGTACCGAACACACAAAAACCACGTTTCCTCCGCTGGGACTGGGGCTTTTGGAAGCGAATGTCAGAGGTGCGAGGGCGCAATTTGCATTTCAAATTCGGGGCCTCTTGCCTCCGGGGCGGAGGTATTGGAGGAATGTCAAGAAGAATGCAACTAGCGAACATTTTATTTTATTTTTTTTATTCTCCACCCCTTGCCCCTACTCCCTGAGAAACATATGGAAATTGTAAACACTGGAGGGGATATATAGAAATAGGAAAAAAAAAAATTCTCAAACGATTTTTTTTTTTTTTTTTTCGTTTTCAACGTGTATAGGGTTGTTGCGAGGGGCTGTGAGTATCAAAACAGATCGCGACAGTGGCAGTCGCGATGTCTACAGAAAAATGTATCTTTCCACAACATTTTTTTCGTTCTGCACCTTCGTTCCAACAGACTTGGCTTCACAGATAAATCTTAAGACGTAAACAAGATGTAAAAATGCAAAGCACATTCCTTAGAATACACGCTCTCATTCCATAGAGTATATTCTTTTGCGTCGATCTTAGTCGCTAGACTTATTGGGGTGTTCGTTGCCTTCCATTTCTTATTTAACTTAAATATTATAAACGATAAACAGAAGATCATCATTCAGCAATGTATATATATATATATTACTTTTAAAAAATATATTGAGATGGTTTTTCAACTTAGAAGTTAATGCTTGCACACAAGGTAGCAAACGTCCTATGTAATTGCTAGCATATTTTATCGTCTGAAGATCATATATTTATCAAGTTTTTTCAAAACTCTGTGAATACTCCACCCCTAAGATGTATCGTTTTCATAATTATAAATATTAGGGAATAAAGGTGAGAATCTTGAAAATTACAGTGCAATGTACCATACACAAAACAGAAATATAAAATTGATATTCTTCTATTTAGAGGGATTGAACCTGTAAACTTTCACTTTGAAGAACGTTAGATTCTCTTGAATTTTTGAGTGCCTACTTATTACCTCTAAAAAGATTTTTCATTAGATATCTATTCATCGCACGAGAATAAACTGAGATTTTCTAAACACCCACTCTGATAAATAATTCTATTCTCTGTTCAGTTGAATGGTTATCACTCTGACCTTCAATTCCACAGTTCGTGGGTTCGACTTCCACCTCGGGGTGAACATACTTTGTAGTGGTTCGGAATCCATTTTAAACTGTTCAGTCACCAAGTAAGCCATCGTATATAAAAGATTTCTTCCTATAGAAGGCCTAAGCAAATAAGAGCTTGTTGGCTAACAACAGCAAATGTCGAACCTAAACCCTTCCAAAAGATATTCTAAATTACTAAGAGTTGTGTTTCTTATCATTATGATAAGTTATTATCGATAACTAAAATCCTTTGTGATTTATTGTCCTTGTTGATTTCTCATTTCCGTAGCTACTTTTGAAGCTTTCTATATGCTTATCTTTCACGTGTGTGCTTAAGAATTTTCCAGGTTTCCACGTTTGCGACATGCGATTTGTCCCAATTATTTATTATTAATAATCCCTCTAGCTCATAAATACATTTGCAACAGTTTTCAATCATTAAGAATGGGGTGCTGAAATACTAGACATTTGAATTCAGAAGGAAGAAAAGATTTTAACCAACGAGAGTCGATTTCCCGTCCTTCTTCATTTTTTAAACAATGCGCAAACTGAAGGCTCTAAATCTTCCAGCCACCTTTCAGTGAGTAAAGATTACGACCAGATAACACGAGAAACGATGTGGGGAATAATGAAAGGAAGAAAGGGGGTGGGGAAAAAAAGCCAAAATTCTCATTAAAAGAGCGCCGCAGAAATTGCCGCGAAATCACTTAAACCGAGATCAGATAATTCTGACGGTAATCAATCGAAGAGCCACTCTCGCGTTATGGCCGGATAGCACGCGAAATCTATGTCCGGGAGTCGTTCATCAGCCGGACTCTGAGCTCGTAAAAGTGAATGATATACAGCGTGTTTGACAAGCAATTGAAAAGGAGGACATGGTTATTTTCATTTCATTCTCTTAGCTTAGTCCGGTGAGTAAGAAACTCAGCAATTGTTGGCGAGCAATAAAAGTTTCGCCAATGAAGGAAATTATTCGCCAATCACTAATTTTGTAACAAAAGAATTATTTTTAAGAGAATGTAGATTTCCTTTTCTATTTTTTTTTTCTAATTTTAAACTTAATATTACTTTATTCAAGCTTAACATAAAATAATTATTGTGTATTATGGATAGAAATTTCCATATATATTGTAATAAACAAACTTGAATTTGCATATTACGATATTATCAAATTCTGACTTGACAGAATTTTTTCCATCAAAAATGTTCTGTTTACCAGAAATGTCAGCGCAGTTTCTATAAATCGACAACAGATCGCTTTATATTATTTTCCACTATATATTGAATGAAAATTAAAACAAAAAATTAATTATTTTAATAAATCTAGAAATTGATGTATAAGATTAAAAAAATTATGTGGTTGCTGATTATGTGGATAAATAATTAAACATAAAGCTACTTTAAAATTATTTTAATAACACAAAAAGCTATGAAAATAACAACGCCATTTTTTGACTTCCAGTAAGGTTTATATCTTGCTTGTATGCTCTTTTTTTTATGTCCCAATTTAGAATTCCATAGTTTTGAAAATTTTCGGATTGTATTGATCGGATTGTGTTTTGTAGTAAATAAGTTGTCATTATTTTGTGATGTAAAAACAGAGAAATAACAATTAAAGTTGAGTTCTCTTGTTTAAAGAAACACAAATGGTTTATCAAAGTAGCAACCATATATTTAGTAAATTATTTTGCATAATTGGCGAAAAATCGCTGTTTAGCGATTTATTTTGATCTGTTTCCTGATCGAAGGGATTTTACACATGTACCTGTTTTTTTATTTAATTCAAAACAATAAAATTAAAAATCAATTCTTCAAAGTGGAAATAAATGAATAAAATATTGATACTAAATATTTATTGGCTGAGATTTACTGTACGGTCAATCTTGGCGCGATTTTTCCTCATTTGGCGATAAATAACATTTTCTGGCAACCTAACCAATTCTGATCAATCGTAGATGAGGGTTTCCGTCCAATCAGGCAATATTTTTCTATATTCTGTTTATTTTTAAACCGCGGTTTGTGCAAAACGGCTAGATTTTTGGCGACTTTTTGAAAAAATCCCGAGAGTGACCGTACAATAAATCTTTACCATAACTTTTATTGAAATTCAATTCCGAGGCACCACGAAAGTAAAAGTATGTCCCTGGTGCCCGAATGTTACAAACAGTTACAAATGCTCATTTCATGTTCCTTGGTAGAGAAACAAAGTCGTCACTGTGTCAGCCCTTTGGGTCTAGGGATGGGCCGCCTACCAAGCAGTCCAGTTCAAGAGAGCTCTCATTAGAGGCTGTTAACTACTTTTTAATTCGACAGCTCAGCTGCTTGCGCTTTTGTGCGATGCTCGAACACCCCCATCCATCATGCTCAAGAAGACACGTTACGGGGTGAACTGCTCACTTTAGACTCCCTCATCCCCAGCTCCACCCAAACGGAAAAACGTTTCGTCTGACGGAAAAATCTCTGTCCCGCCCTCGGTCCCGCAGCGGGTCAGCAGACCAAAAAATAAAAATAAAAAGAGATTAGCAATCAGCAAAGTGGGTAACTTGATTTGATTTTCAGCCTAGTAGGATTTTTTGAAAGCGCTTCCCGTTATATTCCCCCATTCCCTACAAATCCTGGTCTCTTCGTCCTTATCCAGTGTCCCTGTTAAGTAGATTGATCTCGCCACCGACAGATGGCGTCATCATTTATAACGTGTCTTTCCAAAGACAGTTTTTGAAAATAGGTAATTAGATGGCTGGATTTTTGAGAGAATCCTCACGCTGGAAATTGGTAATCTGCTGATTGCTCAATAAATGACTTTTGGAAGATTGATGACGTCTCTTAAGTTAGGTTTCCAGGAGTAGTTTTTGGTGAGTGCAGTAGTAATTGTAGGTGTGGTAAATTTGATGGCTGTCTTTGGTACAAACACATTTGTGAGTTTTTAATAAGCACAGTAAAATGGGGTTTTAGACTTAAGAATTTCATCATTCCCTGGAAAAACACCGTACTTTTTCTAGAATTTACCATTTAACAACTATATCAACCTATATTTCTTTTATTCCAAATGCTATACCTTGATTTTTTTTTCCCAACCATTTAGTGGTTGTTTCTTTCGTTACAGTTGAGATCATGCGTACGTCACTTTATTTTACTTATAATTGGTCTGTGAGTTAAGCAAATAATCGTTTTCTCCAATAACGCTTAATATATATAATTTCGTCCACTCATCAAAAACAAGTCAATTTATCAGTGGGATGAGCTCTTCAGTGAGCAGTTGGAAAAAAAATGTTGGCCAATATCTTAGTGGGATGGGTTATTTTATATATTATTGGAGATTTGTCTCTCTTGATACCGCTATTAAAAATAAATACTTATTAATCATTAAGTAAAGATAAATTTATTTCATGTAGCGTGTAAAGCACATTAAATATTAATATTTGATTGTTTATGCAATTAATGAATCATAACATCCACTTTATAATTAGATTAAATCGGCAAGGACGATTTAAATCCTTTTTTTTTAAATTTTTTTTTTTTTTTAAAATTTTTTTAGAATTTATTAGGCTTTTGATATTTTTAACTTTAAGCGACTTTCAGATTTTAATCAATAAGCGTTTATCGAATTATTTATATTAATTATTTTTATATAAGGACTAATGTCTATTTTTTTTTTTTTTTTTTTTGACATAAGTGTGGTTACACTCCTTTATTTGGTTTAATTCGTTTATTTGTTTAAATTCATCTTGCTAACTTTACTTAGCCTTAAAAAAATAGTACAATACGTTCCTTTGTTGTTCATATATGTATTCTTCTCCATTCAATTGACAAATAATACTTTCCCCCTCATCTGCATACTATCATGGTATGAAATAATATCATCATAAGCCTTTGATGATATTTTAATGTTAAATAATATCATTATATACCCTTAAAATTTTTATTAGAGAATTTTATTGTCCTGGAGAATTAAATGTATTACAGATAAAATTTCTCTATTATATTTCCAAATTTTATGCCAAACTTTAACAGAAAGCTTCATTTTAACAGTTCGTAGGTTCGAGTCTGATTCACGGTAAGGTTTTTTTTTTTTTTTTTTTTTTTTTTTTTTTTTTTTTTTTTTTTTACAATATAGAACTTTAAAACTGAATTTGGTCCTTTTGTTGATAAAACAAATTAACTTTACAGAAACCATTCCTCAATTTTCCATAAATTTTGCAGTTTATTAATTTTGGTATTCAAATATCAGGTTTAATTTTGAGAATCAGAAGCACAAGTGATATATTTAGTAAATAATTTGAATGGCTGACTGCTATTCAGTAATTAATTTACAATTAAATGAGCTTTTATTTAAATTCGTTTTTAGGTGGTTAAATTTTTTCAAAGCAAAGTATATAATTAATTTATTTTTAAATGAATGGATAACGTGTGTGTATCTTCAGGGATTTATGAACAATGAAAATATAGGACGTTAGGGGATTTTTTTCCCCTATTCACTATCTTTTTGCCCCCGTCATCAAAATGAGAAGCACCTTTTTCAGCTTAACTACTTAAAGCAATTATCACGTTGCTTGATCAAATAATGACTCTATCTGACCCAGGTAATTAAATAAAACTAAAGCTTTTTCACATCGAAATCCTTTTGCTGGGCTTTCTCTCCTTTTATCTTGCTTTTCTCCCCCTCCCCTCTTTCGCTTTTTCCATACTTTCGGTCACGATCGCATTTTTTTTCTCCTTTCTTCTCTTCTTTGTTTATTTTTTTTTTCTTAATCTGACAGGTACCAACTTCAGGTAGTTTTAACCCGAGGTTCATTAGTGGTTTTTCAACTCGCGATGGAAATTCTTACGAGGATTATACAAAAGAAAGCACTGAAAAAGACTGGGGGGGGGGATGGAGAGACAAAAGAGAGACGAAAAAGAGGGTAAGGTTGTAAAAAAAAAAATTCAGATCCGCCCTTAGCCGAAGAAAAACCATAACTATAAAAAAATGATAATAAAACAAATGACCGAAGAAAAACACTCTTGCTTAAGTTTGAGGAAGGAAATAAGATAAAAAAAAAAAGGTTTTCCATTTTTAAAGCCCTAAGATAAACACCCGTGTCCAAACGAAGCCCTTAAAAAACAGGGTTTGACACGTCGAGCTCGCGAAAGAATTAAAATAGAAAGAAGAAAGCACTACTTCGCGGCAGGGGGTCAGAGCTGAAGTCCCGGATAATTACGGATTAAACTCCTTTCAAAAATTGATTTCCCCCTCGAAAAAAACTAACTATTCCTAAAAGGGAAAACGCAGAGAACCTTTAAGCTTAATCCCTCTTTCGGGTGGTTGGATTTAATACTGAAATCTCGTCAGGAAAAAATCATTTCAACTCTTCAGCAGTTCGTGGACCCCTGGTAGCTGCGATAAAGGAAACCAAGACTCAAGTTTATATGCAAATTGCGCCTAAAGTCACCGTTAATGACAGGCTTTTCAGATCATATTTTTTCCTACCTGCAAAATGCATATATTAATGTTGTTGGCGAGTTTTCTCAGTATTTTTACAGCATGAAAACTCGCCAGTTACATTTTCAGCTACATTCTTAAGAAAGTAATTCGAAAAAGCACTGACATAAAAAAAAAATATATGTTTAGCTTTTGCTGTTTTGATAAGAGTTTTGTTAAAAGGAATGCTATAATTTAATCTTATATAGTAAATAATATACAATTAAAGAAAAATAAGAATATTTTTAAAATGAGATGGGAAATTCAGATATTTCCTTTTTAATCCAAACAGGTTCATGAATTTACAGGATCATTTATATGAATATAACAAAAACAAGTTTATATACAAGCGTACTTCATTAATTTATATATTTTACGAGTATAATTTATAAAAATTATACAATTTTATAAATTACATTTGTTTTAATTTTTCTTCTGTAGTTTCTTCTTCTTTTTTTTTTTGGTATAATACATTTAATTTACCTAAAATTAAGAGTTTTTTGAAGGTTCAAAGTATATTACTATACAAGCATTCTTACCAACGTGGAAGTCGTACCCATACAACCTGCCGAATGAAGTTTGAAGTCAATTAATGAAAGTCAAGATATTTCAATCTGCAGTCCGGGTACATGAATTGTTAATTACAAAACAGCAGGTAATATGATAATATGATCTGAAATTTTAAAAAATATTCAAATATATTGAAATATCATTTCATTTCTGGATATAATAGCAAAACGAGATCATTTTTAAATTTTAGGAAAAGAAAAAATCGTTAGGAGATTAGTCACTAGAAAAAAATTGTTGATATTTTGTTTAATAAAAAATAATGCTTAAAAATTAGAACAAATATTAATCAAACATATAATATTAGTTTGCAAAACGTCTTAATTCATTAAAACTAAAATAAATTTCTTTAAAAAAATGAATAAAAATAAGTATAGTTAATTTTCGAAGTAATATATTTCTTATGCAGTTTTAATTAAAATTCAACAAATTAGAACAATGTTGTTGTAATGTAATAATCTAAAAACATGCGTTTTTTATTTATTTTATTGTTTTAAATTTTTTTATTTATTTATTTATTTTTTGCTATTGTTTAACAATTAAAAATGGTACCATAAGTAAATCAATCAGATTGAGAATACATTTTATATAGACTTTTATTAATGTTTGGCAGCTTCATATATTATTTATAAATTTTAATAGAGATGCCTAAATACCAAATTATCATTAAAATCAAAAAACTCATTCATTCTATTATAGATATCTGTAAAATAAGTTTTAAAATTAGTTATATATTTAATTTTCATAAGGATATCTAGGAATTTAGAATTTAAATTATAAATTTCGAGTAAATTTAGTCTTTTAAATAAATATTCTTAAGGATTTTCTCAAAGTTTTGAAACATAAAAATCATCGAGATACATATGAATCCTTTTATAGGCTGCGCATATATTAATATGTGAAAAATTATTGGATCGGAATCTATTGTTCAAAGCTAAAATTGATTCCGAACCACACTACAAACTTCTAAGCACAATATAAGCATCGAACCTATGAACTATTGACGCAAAACCAAGCCTTACAATTAAATATGAAGTACAAAACAAATAAAGCCTTAAATTCTACAATAAATTTAATATTTTTTTGCTCATAATTATTTAAACAAAATCATCCATTCCAATCTATTTTCTAAAGTTATTTTAATTTTTATTATTGTATAATTTTTACTAGAATAAAATAATATTAAGAACGTTGTGGGAGGAGTTTTTGTTTAAAATGCTTTTGAAACTCTAGTCGCAAAATTTCAGATTATTTCTTGCACATCTTCCTGATGGAAACAGGAAGTCATCCATATTTATGAGTACACATTTAGAATTTACACAGCAATCAATATATTAATTCTGATTTAAATTACATTCCTGGGATATTTTATTAATCATTAATCAAGAGATATTAAGCGATTAGGAATGGATTTGAATTCTTAACTCAGATAAACATGATGTTGATCCAAGATTACCTGCTAAGAGGACATTTAATATATATTCTCGAATCGATGTTATCTTCAAAATAGTGCGGTAAAGTACTGTATCTGTCAACGTTGAATTTGGCGAGAGGGAAATAAATCCTGCATTTCACCCAATCAGACTAATTCTGCTAAGCTAATAGCTTAATCGCTGAAAATTCTCTCTTGTGAGATTTTCGATGACACCTGTCGCATATCGCCTTCCAGACGATCTTTTCTTAGCTAATGAATCATATTTAATGCCACAAAGGAATAAATCTGAGAAACTCCAAAGCACCCACCTCGACAATTGGAGATCGAAAGGTAGTGAGTTCGAATCCCGACCCAAACAAAGATTTGCCGTGTTTGCTAATGGCCCCTGCCACCATTACTGAATATATATGTATATTATATTATATATTAGTGAATATATAAGTATGTCTGGGTAACAATGTCCTCCATGTGAAATGATA